>PVIU01000049.1:0-284513 GCA_004026605.1 Ondatra zibethicus | reverse complement strand
TTCGGTCTATTGTGGTCTGGAGATAACAAGTAAATAGGAGGCCATGTACAGGTTTTTAACGAATATCTAAACTGTTCCAGCAAACAAACAAAAATCCCAGCACTCGGGAAGCAGAGGCAGGTGGATCTCTATGAGTCCGAGGCCAGCCTGGTCTACATGAGCTAGTTCCAGGACAGGCTCCAAAGCTACACAGAGAAACCCTGTCTTGAAGAAAAAACTAAACAAAACAAAACTTGGCTCTTCCACAGGCCTACACTCCGCCAATTGTGCCGCTGCCATGTCTCTAGTGATCCCTGAGATGTTAGGGCACATTTTCAGAGCACTCAACACTAACATCAATGGGCGGCAGAAAATAACCTTTGCCATCACTGCCATTAAGGGTGTGCGTGTGTGTGGGGGGGGGAGATATGCTCCCGTGGTGTTGAGGAAAGCAGATACTGACCTCACCAAGAGGGCTGGAGAGCTCAGGAAGGACAAGGCGGACCGTGTGATCATGCTCACGCTGAATCCACAACAGTATAAGATCCCAGACTGGTTCTTCAACAGACAGAAGGATGTGAAGGACAAAAAGTACAGCTAGGTTCTGGCCAATGGTCTAGACAAGGTACGTGAGGACCTGGAGCGACTAAAGAAGAGCCCAAAGGGCTGCGCCACTTTCGGGCCTTCGTGTCTGAGGTCATCACACCAAGACCACTGGCCACTGGCACCGTCCTGTGGGTGTGTCCAAGAAGAAATGAGTCCCTGGGCCTTCGCTGTTAATAGTTTATATGCCTATGGGGGTCGGGGAAACTCGGGAGTCAGAAATTGAGATAAAGACTTGATAAATCCAAGGACAGGAGAGAGTCGGTTGTCAAACCTCTCTCCATGTTTTTCTTGAACTTCCAAAGTCCTGGAAATACCCCTGAAATCCCCTCTTCTCTCTTCCTGTCCTCTCTAGTAGATCTCCTCAGTCCTCCAAGAACTATGACTAATCTGGGTCAGCTAATAGCTGACTCTGTCCTTGGATTCAAGGTGGCTTTATTAACATAGTGCAATGGCTATACAAACAAATCTCCTGCAACATTTCCCCGACCTTTTTGTGTTATAAATGTAATTATCTGTTCTGTCCCTTTAAGAGACAAGCCATGCCCACTCCCTCCCTGCTTGCAGCCTTGGTCCTCTCTTCTCCATCTTCCTCTAAAAGAGGCAGCTTCTGCCTCTCCCCATTTCTCCCCTTCCCCCTTCTGTCTTTCTCTCTCTCTCTCTCTCTCTCTCTCTCTCTCTCTCTCTCTCTCTCATCTTCTCCCCTTCTCCCCTCCCTTCCACAACCACTAAATAAATATCCAACTCCATTCTGTATGGTGTGCCTATCCATCTGTCTGCTGCCACAGGGATCCTGCAGCAAGTATCACCTGCCCTGTGGTCTGCTTGGGACTGGCTGCTTTCAGGACCCTACTGGGGACTCGCAGCAAATCCATTACAATAAAAACGAAAGGTTTTGCCAGGTGGTGGTGGTGCACACCTTTAATCCCAGCACTCAGGAGGCAGAGGCAGGTGGATCTCTGTGAGTTTGAAGCCAGCCTGGTCTACAAGAGCTAGTTCCAGGACAGGCTCCAAAGCTACAGAGAAACCCTGTCTCGGAAAAAAAAAAAAAAAAAAGGAAAGGTTTCAACTCTAACATTGTGAAAAACTATATACAATAAAAACAATTATCAAGTAAGAAATACATTCATGATGTCCAGTCCTGGAACTAGCTCTTGTAGACCAGGCTGGCCTCAAACTCAAAGAGATCTGCCTGCCTCTGCCTCCCAAGTGCTGGGATTAAAGGCATGAGCTACCACTGCCCAGCTCCAGATTTCTTTTTAATGACAAATAAGAATTCCAAGAACTGGTCAATTCATCAATATGTTGATCATTTAGCAGCTGCTTTAATGCATGATTTTTCTGTTGCCAAAGGCCACTGTTCCACCCAGAAAGGCTTATCAGTTAACTATTTAAAGGTAGGGCTCTTGGCACCTTTGAAAGACCGCCAGCTGATGTGTCCTACTTATGTACAATCTGAACAGTCTGTGACCATTTTTGATAATACATTTTAATATTTCTCTCAGAAGCATTTTTGATAATACATTTTAATATTTCTCTCAGAAGCATTTTTTTTCAAGACAGGGTTTTTCTGTATAGTTTCAGAGCCTCTCCTGGAGCTCACTCTCTAGACCACCCTGGCTCGAACTCACAGAGATGTCTGCCTCTGCCTCCCAAGTGCTGGGATTAAAGGTATGTGCCACCATCACCCAGTACCTACATCCTTTTCAAATAACCTTGTTTACCATAATTAAAACATCTAATATTTTGATTTTTCTTTAATTTCTAGAAATTACTTCTCCTATTAAAGTATTATCACAAGCATGAGATTCAATATCAGCTGTATGGATCCATTCATCTATGGGTACTGATCTTGCCTTTAAAGACCTAATAACCCCTTTTAAATCTGAATTAGCACTCTCAAAAGCCAAAGATTCAATTAATATTTGTCTAAATTCTGGATCTGAAATCATTATATTTACAACTGAAGTCAATCTTTGTAAAAAAAATCATTTCATGAAAATGCTTAGCTAAAATAAAAAAAATCAGTGAAGATTTCTTTGGGGCTAGTATAATTTTAGCAAATGACTCAGTCCTCTTTCCTGATTCTTCAACCTGTCTCAAGCATTCAAAACTGCTACGATCATTCAAAGGTACGATCATCAAATCTAAACTGTCTTTGCAAATCCACATATTTGTTCTCAAGGAGAGCTAATCTTGGGAGATCTCAATATCTCTAGCCATATTTTGCTATTCTATGGCCCTAACTTACAATCTCCCCCATGTTTTCCATTGCAACTGAGGACCAGCTTCCAATATTTGCCATAGCTAAAGCTTTTCAGTCTTGTGTAATAATTTTGTTCCTAGCTGCCTGTGAATTTAACATCTGCCGCACAAAGGGCGAATGCTTACCCTATGAGACACCTGCTTCCTTAAATCTCTTTAATGTTAACGTTTCTACAGGATCCCAGATAACTTCTGCATAGCCTTTGGGGTACCTGTCATCTGGTGCTCATTCTTGTATAGTAACTGGCAGATTAAGGCTGGCTGTCTAAAAACTCTGGGCCACTCCTTTCCAGTTTCATATTACAATGATAAGGTAGGTACACTCCTCTAAATTCTACTGTTTGTGTCTGAGTATTTTTCTTATTTTCATTAGTAAGTCTAAGACTTGTATCTATTAGTCAAATTATATTTTGCACAGTTATCAAACCACTTTTAAAAGGATAAAATAAGAATTACCAAGCAGATATTATGTCAATCCCAGCTAAGCTGATAATCCCCTCATTTATTTTCCATTTCCAAGCCATCCATAGTAGCACTAAACAGGATCCTAACTCCCTGTATTGTAATATTTTCAAATCTTTTTTTTTCAAAGATTTATTCATTTATTATGTATACAGTGTTCTGTCTTTATGTATGCTTGCTGGCCAGAAGAGGGCACCATATCTCATTACAGATGGCTGTGAGCCACCATGTGGTTGCTGGGAATCCAACTTAAGACCTCTGGAAGAGCAGTCAGTGCTCTTAACCTCTGAGCCATCTCTCCAGCCCAGTATTTCCAAATCTTAACATGGAAAAGATACCCCCCCCAAAAAAAAAACCCTCTAATTCCCCATTTAAAAATTCCCGAGTGTCTTACTGGATCTGATGATGCCGACAGCATAGGCAGAGATGCGGGGGTTATAGCTGTCGTGACTATGTTTGACTATGCTAGCTGGGAGGGCAGGTGAAGCAGGGGCCACTGTGGCTGCTCACAAGACTCGTGAGGAGACGGGGGAGCTATCTGAAGAACTAATATAAGGAAACTGGAAGAGAAATCCATGGGTCTGGGATGCTGTGTGGGATAAGACTGCCCGCCTGCCACTAGGGAGGGCAGGACACAGTGTGGGAGGAAACCAAGGTGCCTGCCGGAAGCGGCGGTGGGGTGGCTGACCCGGAGTGTACTCAACTATTGGGGCACCTCAAGGCTGAAGACACCCACTCTTGCAGCAGCGGTGTTAGCTGTTGCTCCTCAGCACGACTGGCTAGAGGACACTGGCAGTGCATGGCCCAGTCCCTCAGCAGCTTGCAGTGGTGGCGGCAGCAGTGAAAGCCCGAGCCCCAGCAGGTCTCAAAGCGGCGGTCGAGCTGGTCTGGATTGGCTGTCCAGGGAAGGGGTCTGAGGGAGGCCCGAGTGGTGGGAAGGGACGGCAATGGTCAGTGGCTGACCCCAGCAGCGTTTTAAGGCCAGGGTGGGCAGTAGAAAGATGGCAGTGGAAAAGCAGGCAGGGAGGGCCTATGGGAAGGGACGGTAGTGTGGCGGGTTCACCGCCTTGGCTTGGTTTATAAGGAATACCTAAACTGTTCCAGTATAATAAAAACTTGGGAGTCAGAAATTGAGATAAAGACTTTATGAATCCAAGGAAAGCAGAGTCAATTGTCTGACCCTCCCTGTTTTTCCTGAATCATCAGCCCTGAAAACACCCTGGAAATCCTCTCTTCTTTTTTCCTGTCCTTCTAGCCAACCTCCTCAGTCCTCCAAGATCTCTATGGCTAGTCCACGTCAGCTAATCGCTGATTCGTCCTTTGTTTCAAGGTGACTTTATTGGCACGGTGGAATGGCTATAGGAACAATTCTCCCACAACACAGGTTACACACAAATGCCCCATCGTTTTATAAAGGAACTTGAGGAACTGGGGATATACCTCAATTGATATAGTGCCTACCGAGTATGCAAAACCCTGGGTCTGATCCTAACCCCTGCATAAACTGGGCTTGGTGGCTCATTCCTATAATCTCATCTCATCCCTATAAAACCTCCCAGAGGCAGGAGGATCAGAAATTCAAAAGTTCAAGGTCACCTTTGGGCTGTACGAGACCTTTTCGCGAAGAGGAAGAAGGAGGAAGTGGACAAGTTGATCATCTTGGGGACTGTGAGCCTAGAGGTCTTGGAATCAATTGCCCTGGCTAGAACACTCTTCTGGCACGGAGCGGCTGAACCAGGGCCGGAGCAGGGCTGCTGTCCCCAGGTGCCAGCTGCAGCATGGCAAAACCTGCCTGACAGCCCAGGATGAGTCACAGGGTGTGTCCAAAGGAAGGTTTGGGTGTGGCCCGTGTAGCCGGCACCAGGAGAAAGTGCCTGGGATTTGACTTGGAGACCCTGCCTTGCCCTGCCTCTCTCCTCTGGCTTCACTACACCGGAAGATGTCACCAGGGCTCTGGGGCTGGGGTTAAAACCAAAGGGTAATTTCGTTTGTTCGCTGTGGCTGATTGTTTGGTTGGTTTTTGAGACAGTCTTATATAGCCCAAGATGGCCTCTGGCTATAGTTCTCTCGCCTCTGCTTCTCCAGTGCTGGGATTCCAGGCCTCTAACAGCCTGCCTGAGAGTGACTTTTAACCGCATTCTTTTCCAACTGACTGACGTTGCTAATTGCAGAGCTGTGCTGGGGAGGAGGAAGGAGGCAACAGTAGACTGGTCAATTGTTTCATAGTCCAGCCCTATCATGGTTCCTGGATGCCTGCTTGCCGGAATGAATTTATTCCTGTGATGAGAATCAACAGTTCTTGGCTGGGCCTGAACCCTCCTCCCCTTGGTGCCTATTGATATGGCCTCTGAGGGAGACAAATGTCCTTTTCAGACAAGTGGGCCCTTAGCTATGCAGGCCCAGCTCTCTTCTCTCTGCGGGATCCTGGAGAATCTTTATTGTCAGCTGGCCCAGCCGTTGATTCTCTGGAATTGCTACCGCTGCTGCTGCTGCTGCCGCCAGCAGCTTATGCTGGCCAGACCGGCTTGGAACAGGCCTGGGCAGTTACTAGTTTGCCTTTTCCTGTCTGTGCTAAGGAGGGCAGGAGGTGGTAGGGCTGGAGAAACAGAGAAAGTTTGGGAGGCTGAAGTCCAGTTCCCTGAGCTGATAAGCAGCCTAGGACATTGCTCCCGAGGAATTTCCTGTTGAGACTTCCTCCTTCCAGGGGAGCGCCACCATGTCTGGCTGTAGTCTGGCATACTGAGCTTTTGTAGGTCAGAAAGCTGATCTGCAGCCCTGTCTGCTTAGTGACTGTGAGCCTCTCTCCCTTCCTTGCTGTTTTCTCGCCTTTCAAAGGCAGAAGTTAAAGACACCAATTCTTGCTCACTAGAACCTGTAAATAAAATCTTACTTGATTTTTTTAAAAAAGGTTTGCTTTTATTTATGTGTATGAAGATGTCTGCAGAGATCAGAAGAGGGTGTCAATCCCCTGGAGCTAAATTATAGTTGGTTGGGAGCCACCCAGTATAGGTGCTGGGAACTAAACTTAGGCATCTATAAGTGCTCTTAGTCCCTGAGCCATTTCTCCAGCTCTGATGTGTGTGAGTGCGTCTGTGTGTGTGCGTGTGTTCTTTCTTCCTTTCCTCTCTCTTTCTCTCTCTCTCGACACAATCTCTTGATATCTTAGGCTAGCTTTGAATTTGCTATGTGTAATATTAAGTTGGGGGCATCACCCCAGCCCTCTAACACCCCTATATCCAAGAAGTCTTGCATGATTGAAAGCCCCTGGCCTGGGAGTTGCCCTGATCCAGACTCCAAGTCCCAGCCTGCCAAGCACTGACCCCTATCACAAGAAGGGTCAGGACCACTCACACAGGCTATTTAGGCTTGCATGGGGCGGGGGACACACATGTGGTTTTGGGTTTGCGTGGGATCCTCTTCCCACTATGCAGTCTCAGTCCACCTGAGAGTCCCGCATTTATTAAACATGGGCATTTTAATCTGGTTTGATTGGAGTTCATTTGCATAGGCGGAGAGGCTTTCTTAGGATTAAACCAAACACTACGTACCCCAGAGCCTCCTATATTCACCTCCAGAGTTCTGGGATTACAAGCATGTGCCACCAGGCCTGGTTTGTGGAGACTGAACTTGCAGTTTTGTGCATGCTAGTATGCTAGGCAAGCATTCCACCATCTGAGTGAGTTACAGCCTCAGTTCCTAAGATCTTATTTAGACAAAAGATATAATTAAATATTTAGGTGGAGTTTTTTGGGGGGAGGGGCTTGAGACAGGGTCTCAGTATATGTATGGCTCTGGCCATTCTGGAACTCACTATGTAAACCAGGCTGACCTCAAACTCACAGAGATCCTCCTGCCTCTGTCTCCCTCATGCTGGGCTAAAAGGCATTTGCCACTATTCCCAACAGATTAGATATTTAGTTATTAGCTTGTATTTTGGGGGAAGGTTTGTTTTGATTTCTAGGGTCTTTGACCTACCTGGCCTTTTTGGCTTAGAGCTTAGAGAGTGAACCAGAACTTCTTGAGAGAGAGAGAAAGTTTATTTTTATTATTTTTTGGCTTTGTTTTGTTTTTCTGAAACAGGGTCTACCTATGTAGTCCTAGCTGTCCTGGAGCTCTCTATGTAGGCCAGGCTGGCCTCAAACTCACAGAGTTCAGCTTGCTTCTGCCTCAAGCGCTGGGATCAAAGGCGTGCGTCACCATACCCAGCCTTTGTCGTTATATCCAATTATGTGTAGTTTGTGTGTCTGTGTGAGCATGTTCCGGAATGCTGGCAGAGACCAGAGGCATCAGACTCCCCAGGAGCTGGAGTTACAGATGCTTGTGAAATACCTGACATGGAGGGTAGAAACTGAACTCAGGTCCTCTGCAAGAGCAGCAAGGGCCCTTAGCCAACAAGTCATCTCTCCAGCCCCAACCTAGAACTTCTTATCCCCCTGCCTCCACCTCCTGAGTGCTGGGATTACAGATATAGTCAGTTTAAACGGATTTCTTACAAGATTAAGATGGGATGGAAAACACAGAGACAGGGACAAAACATAGATTTGCATGGAAAGAACTTCAGGTGTGAACAGAGGCAGATTGGTGGCAGCTGTCTCTAGGAAGGCCAGAAGCTACCAGGAGCTGGAAAGGCACGAAACCTCAGGAGGGAGCATTACAGCTTGACCAAGTGGTTTTCAACTGTGGCCTCTGAGGTTGTTAGACATACACATTTCAACCCAAGCTACCCTGTTTGAGGTAGGGGCTTTTATAACTTGTAAAAATGATTTATTTTTATTTATGTGGCTGTGTGAGCACATCCCATGTATGTGCAGGTGACCACGGAGGCCAGAAGATGTCAGATCCCCTGGAACTGGAGGTAACAGGCAGTTGTGAACTAAACTCAGATCCTCTGCAAGAACAGCAAAAACAACTGGAGAGATGACTTGGTGGTTAAGAGCACGGACTGCTCTTACAGAGGACCCGGGTTCAATTCCCAGCACCCACTTGGCGGCTCACAACTGTCCATAAATCCTGTCTCAGGGGATCCAACACCTTCTTCCGACCTCTTCAGGCATCTGGTACACACATCTCATGTGGCAGAACAGTTACATAAAATAAGTCTTAAAAAGGTTTAAAAAAAAAAAGAGCCGGGCGGTGGTGGCACACGCCTTTAATCCCAGCACTCGGGAGGCAGAGGCAGGTGGATCTCTGTGAGTTTGAAGCCAGCCTGGTCTACAAGAGCTAGTTCCAGGACAGGCTCCAAAGCCACAGAGAAACCCTGTCTCGAAAAACCAAAAAAAAAAAAAAAAAAAAAAGAGAGAGAGAGAGAACGAAAGAAAGAAAGAAAAAGGTGGAGATTTGGCTCAGAGGTGAGGAGTGCTTGCTGCTCTTCCAGAGGATCAGGCTTTAACTCCCAACATCTATATGCAGCTTATAACTGTCTGTAACTCCAATTGCAGAGGGTCTGACACCCTGGGCACCAGGCATGTATGTGGTATACACACATACACACACACACGTGCAGGCAAAACAATTCATACACATAGAACATTGACAACAATAAATTAATAAAGAGGTACTGTGTCACTTGAGTGATGTCATGTTTTTAAAAGAAAGAGGCCAGGCGGTGGTGGCATGTGGCGTCTGTACTACTACTACGTGTACTACGGTACTACGCCTGTAGCGCAGAGCCTGCACTACAGGACCATTCACGAGCCAGGCAAGGGCCTGAAGATTTAAACACACAAAGACACACAGACAGAGACATAAGTCATCCTTGAAACAGGAATGCCCCCCCTCTATTGTGTCCAGGGGCAGCTTATATAGGGATCCTTAACTGCTAGCCACGCCCCAGCCAAACCCACCAGAAACCACTCCCCTGCCATCAGGAACTCCTGAGGGTCTCGTCCTCAGAGCAGCTGCAAGCATAACATGTTGTTTACAAGAAATTCAGGATCTGGGGGTTCACAGCTCCCAACAGTGGCGCACGCCTTTAATCCCAGCACTCAGGAGGCAGAGGCAGGGTGGGTCTGTGAGTTCGAGGCCAGCCTGGTCTACAGAGCGAGTTCCAGGACAGGTTACAAAGCTACACAGAGAAACCCTGTCTTGAAGAATCATAAAGAAAGGAAGGAAGAACAGCAGGCACTCAACACTGAATGGACCCATCTCTCTCTTTCTGGTCTCTGAACATGTTCTTTGTTTGGTGGATTTTTTCCTTTTTCAAGTGTCTGTATGTGTGCATGGTGAGTGGTAATTGCATTTTGTGCATTCCCATATATGTGTGGGCATGTGTCCATGTGGAGGCCTGAGGCTGATATCAGCAATCTGCCTGATGCCTCTTCCCCTTTATTTTATTAATTTATTTATTAATTTATTAATTATTATTATTATTATTATTGGTTTTTCAAGACAGGGTTTCTCTATGTAGTCTTGGCTATCCTGGAAGTGGCTCTATAGACCAGGCTGGCGTAGAAATCAGAGATTTGCCTGCCTCTGCCTCACAAGTGCTGAGATTAAAGGTGTGCACCACCACCACCTGGCTACTAGGTTTTAAAATTACATGTGGATCAGGCTTAGTGACACACACCTTTAATCAGAGCACTTATGAGGCAGAGGCAGGGGATCTCTGAGTTCAGGGCCAGCCTGGTCTACAAAGTGATTTCCAGGACAACCAGGACTAAGTAGAGAGACCCTGTCTCAAAAAAACAAAAACAAAAAAAGCAGACAAACGTGTATGCATATGTATGACACAGCTCACGTGGAGGTCAGGGGACAATTTGTAAGAGTCTATTCTCTTCTTCCACCATGTGGAGCCTGGGTATTGAACGCAGGCTTGGCGATAAGTGTCCTTCCCACTGAGCCATCTCTGCAGCTCACGATGATATTTTATTTTATTTTTGTGAAAGGATCTCACTATGAAGCCCCGACTGACCTGCAACTCACTCTGTAGACCAGGCTGGCTTCAATCTCTGCCTCTGCCTCCTGAGTGCTAGGATTAAAGCCCTGTGCCAACATTCTTGGCCCCATAGCTTTTCCATCTAATTCTTTAAAGCAGGGTCTCTCAGTTGAACCCTAGGACAACTGATATGATAAGTCTCGCTAACCAGCTTGCTTTGGGCATCCTGCCTGTTTTTGCCTTCCAAGATTGGAATTTGACCACTCCCACCTGGCATTTACATAGATTCTGAGGATCTGAACTCTGAGCCTTGTGCACGCGAAGCAAGCACTTTAACTGCTGGGCCATCTCCCCAGTCCAAGGTGTGGGGGGGGCAGGGTACATGCTGTAATATGTGTATAGGTATATGCATGTGTGTATGCATATGAATGTCTGTGTGTGTATGCATAAACATGTGTACGTGTGTGTGCGTGTGTGTTGTGAATGGTGCCAGAGGTTGATGTCAGGTGTCCTCTTCTATTGGTCTTCACTTCTTAGTTTTGCTTTTGAGACATGATCTCACTATGTATTTCTGGTTGGCCTGGAACTCACTATGCAGACCAGGTTGGTCTTGAACTCACAGAGATCCACCTGCTTCTGTCTCCTGAGTGCTGGGATCACCTTATTTTTTTGGGACAGGGTCTCTCACTGAAGCTAGAGCTTGGCAGCTGCTTAGGGCTGAGTGTCCAGTGAACCATTGGGATTCTCTTGTCTCTCCATCCCGGCACTGGGGTTACAGCCAGGCTTTATTATGTGAATACCGAGGAACTGAACTAGGCTCTTATATTAGTGCAGCAAGTTCTTTTCCAACTGAGCCATCTCCCCAGTGCCTCGATGTGGTTTGTGATGGCAGCTCTAAGCAACAAATAAAGGCAAGGATGTCTGTAAGGTGCCTGGCACACTTGTGGTCACTGCTGCTACTGGAGCTGACCCCCTACCTCCTCTTAAGGCACAGGGTCCTCCTGACCCATAGCCATGCCCCCTCTCTCGGGCCATGGCTCTCCCACCTAGGGAATTAGACACAGGATGGCTGCCAAAAACAGTGAAAGTTGAGAGTGCCCAGGGCTCTCCGTCACCTTTGGGCTCTTCTTTTGTTTATCCTTTCCAGGCAGCTGGTCATGCGCCTGGCTATTTGCAGATGAGAAACAGGAAAAAAAAAAAAAAAAAAAAAAAAAACAAAAACCAGGGACCAGAAAGTAGCTGCTTCCTGGATTTGGAGCTGGATTTGGATCAGGATCTGGCCTTGAGGCCAAGTTTCTGTCTTCGCGTAGTCAGTTCTTACTGCAGGAAGGAGGGGAAGACCAAGCAGCAGCCGAGACATCCACAGGTTTTCTTTAGGTCACAGGGCCACCCCAAGGCCAGGATCTGTCACTTAGCCTCATGAACAAGGATAGGAGCACAGGAGAGTGGCACACTCTGCTCAGAGTTCTGGCTCCCAGCATTCCATAACCTAGGAAATGTACAGGCTGAATTTTTTGTTTTTGTCTTTCTTTCTCTCTCTCTCTCTTTCTCTTTCTTTCTTTCTTTCTTTCTTTTCCTTCCTTCCTTTCTTCTTTCCTTCCTTCCTTCCTTCCTTTCTTCCTTCCTTCCTTTTGAGACAGGGTTTCTCTGGAGCCTGCCTTGGAACTCACTCTGTAGGCCAAGCTGGCCTCAAACTCACAGAGATCGGCCTGCTTCTGCCTCCCGAGTGCTAGGACTCCAGGTGTGAGTCGCCACACCCAGCTAGGTCATGAGTTCTAACCACACCACCTGAATCTACTTCATCTGCCAGTTCCACACCACGAGGCGGAGGCTTCAATAAGCCTAGAGAGTACAGACAGCTCCAGTCTCCTTTAGCCAGAAAAAGATATGGTGTGGAATGCAGATGCCTGCATCGATAGCCCAGCATGCATTTCTTTCTTTCACCTTCCCACCCTTGGCCCACAGAGGCTCTGGGAGCCGAGCACATCAACTTCAGGATGAATCATTCCTCCCGCCCCTGTCTCCTCTCTCCCTCTTTGCCTCCGACATCTGCTCTTCCTTGCTACCAACTGCCCTGCTCTGCCTTGAATTCCTGGTTTCCCCCCCCCCAAAACACTCAGAGTGGCCTGCTTCCATTTTCCAGCCAGGCTCCCTCACAATCTTGCGAACTTGCCAGTAGACTGGACCCCCATCTAGGTCCAATCAGCTGTACCCAAGAGGCAGCAGCACAGGGTCTCACCCTGTCTGCCCCTGAGGACGCTGTGGGAGGGCAGTTACACTACAGCTGACCACCTGAAGGTCATGCCTTCCACCATCTCCACGCCTCCCTTCCCTACCTGTACAGCTGGGAAGCCTGTGACCCACAGTCTAGATACAGGCGGCCATAATATACATATACATACCATATATGGTGTTGTAGGCCACCACTCCCTCCTTTCCCACCTGGGGCAGGCAAGATCAATCAATCCTATCTCCCCCTCCCACTGACTAAGCCCAGAAGCCACCTCATTGTCTACAGTATATTCCAAGATGCCATCTCAAGCAAGGCTGGCCAACACACGAGAACTAAATAAGATTGGATGATCTCGACGTCGCCTTGGGCACTGGCGCAGTCAGGATGTGAGTCAGCACACCTTACCTGAGCAGGGGAAGGGTGTGGAGCCGCGGGTCAGTGTCTCTGGGGAGAGGTTACCTGTGATCCTGGGGATCTTGACATCAGCCAGCTTGTGAACAACACCTTCGCCAAGGGCAGGACTAAGGTAAAGTGCTGACTCACTAGCTCTGAGTTTGAAGTTCATCACCACCTCACACAGGAGAGCCTAAGCCAACAGATAGAGACCTGTTCAAACTTAGAGGAGACACTAAGGAAACAACCAGGAAAACTTATGGGCCAGGGTGTCTGGCTGGGGCAATGCCACTGTATCCAATGAGGACCACTGGGCTCTGAGAAATCGCAAGACTTCTCAGAGCTGTGCTTGCATGCACAGTCAGTAGAGGCCAGTGTGTGTGTGTGTGTGTGTGTGTGTGTGTGTGTGTGTGCATGAACGTGCATATGTGCGTACGTGCGTGTGTGTGTCTTCTTATTTTGACATATGAGTAAAATTTTACACAGAAGCAAAACCACATTTGAGAGAAAGAGACAGAGAGAGAGAGAGCCATGACTTTTGCTCTACCAGCCTTCCCATAAGCTCACAAGCTCCATGTACCAGATTTTCACTGTTTCCCTCCTTCCTTCCTTCTTTCCTTCCTCCCTTGACAGGACCTTACTGTGTAGCCCCGGCCTGGAGCTCACTATGTAGACCAAGCTAACCTGAAACTGACATTTTTCAGGTTTTCTTTTTCTTTTTCTTTTTCTTTTTTTTTTTTGAGTCAGGGTCTCACCATGTAGCTCTGGCTGTCCTGGAACTCTCTATGTAGGCCAGGCTGGCCTCAATCTCACAGAGATCCGCCTGCCTCTGCCTCCCGAGTGCTGGGATTAAAGGCATGTGCCACCACTGCCCGGTTGAAATTCAGGGTTTTTTTTTTTTAAATATTTATCCCTGAAGGCCAGAAGAGGGCACCAGACCTCATTACAGATGGTTGTGAGCCCCCATGTGGTTGCTGGGAATTGAACTCAGGACCTTTGGAAGAGCAGGCAATGCTCTTAACCGCCGAGCCATCTCTCCAGCCCCGAAATTCAGGTTTTTTATGTGAAATATTTTCACTCTTGAATTTTGGCAAGTAATTCAGAACACTGGGGACATTTTATTGATATGCATATTTTAGACAGGTGGTTCTCAGCCTGTGAGTGGCAAACCCTTTCCTTTGACAGAAGCCACCTGAGATCATCTAGATAACAGACATTTACGTTATGATTCTTAGCAGCAGAAATACTACAGTTATGAAGTAGAAATAAAAATAATTTTATGCTTGGGGGCCACCACACCATGAGGATGTATTAAGGGGTTGCCACATTAGGGAGGCTGAGAACCATTGTTTTAGACTTTTAGAGGAAGAAGCCTGGGCTCAGGTGTTTTGCAAGAATTGGTGAGGGCTGAAGGGTGGGCATCGGTGCCCCCCTACAGACCTGTGAGACATGCAGGGTGGGACATGTGACCCGCTGTGTTTAAACACCAATCATGTTCCTGGGCTCTCACGCTCACCAGGGTTACCTGCCCGTGCCTGAAGTCAGCAGCCCTAGCTAGCAGGAAGTGTTGCTTCTCTTTTTTGTGGAACTCTGCATGATCTTGAGGGACCATCTAGGATGCCTGTGATGGTGTTTCCAGGAGGTGGCACGGGAAGATAGGACCAGCGCCCAGATTGTTGAGTGTATTCCCCCACCCCCTTCTATGCTGAGACTAACCCAGGGCCTCATGCATGGTACTGGGCTACAAGAAAGGCACAATCCCAGTGAGGCAGGCTCTTCAGGAAAGCCCATGCGGGGGCTGGAGAGATGGCTCAGAGGTTAAGAGCACTCACTGGCTGTTCTTCCAGAGGTCCTGAGTTCAATTCCCAGCAACCACATGGTGGCTCACAGTCATCTATAATGAGATCTGGTGACTCTTCTGACCTATAGGGATATATGTGGGCAGAATACTGTATACATAATAAATAAATAAATCTTTTTTTTTAAAAAAAAGCCCATGCAAGATGTTCTCAAGAGAGTCTGGGGATAGCCTAGAGAACATGGAGGATAGGTATCAGCATGGCCCTACATGCAAGGACCTGTCCCCTGGTGGCCTAGCAACAAGGTTTGGGAAATAAGCTCTGGCCACTGGACCAAGTCACAGTTGGCCCAGCTCTCTCCACTCAGTCTTCCCAGATAGATATAGCCAGGCTCTGGGGCACTGCGAGGTCAAAGCTTGGTGAGGTGTAGAGGCAGGCACGTAAAAAAAATGGCATCCTCCTCAGCCCCCTCTGGCTTTGGCGTAACTGCTTTTCATCTTGCTCTTAACGGCCATGTTTAAAAACAAGTTGAAGCCAGTTTCTCTTGGAGTCTGAGTGGGCGACAGTTTTCATAGGCAGAGCTTATGAAAGTTAAAATCCACCTTTGTGGCTGCTAGCCAGCTGTGTAGCCTTGGGGAAATGCTCACCTTTACTGGTCACTTCCTAGAAGGTTAGGATTGCATTGTAAAGGATATGGAAACTTTCACCCTCCCCTAATCCCAGAATGACTCAATAAACTGCTTAAAACAGGAAAAGGATTATTTACTTGTCATCCCAGCCTCAAATGCCTGAGGCAGGAGAATCTCAAGTTTGAGGGCAGCCTGGGCAACTTGATGAGTTTCAGGCCAGCCTGGACCATATATCATGGCCTTGTCTCTCTCTCTCTCTTTTTTTTTTTTTTTTTTTTTTTTTTTTGGTTTTTCGAGACAGGGTTTCTCTGTAGCTTTGGAGCCTGTCTTGGAACTAGCTGTTGTAGACTAGGCTGGACTCGAACTCACAGAGATCCGCCTGCCTCTCTGCCTCCCGAGTGCTGGGATTAAAGGCGTGCGCCACCACCGCCTGGCAGCCTTGTCTCAATAAATGAGTAAATACCACCCGCCTGAAATCAAGGTTGGATTTGACAACAGACAACCATAATCCTAGCATTCTGGAGTCAGAGGTAGGAGGATAACCACAATTTTGAGACTAGCCTCCTTCTACAGAGCAAATTCCAGGCCAGCCAGGGCAACAAAGTGAGACCTTGTTTCAAAACAAAAACAAAAAAATCGGGGCTTGGTGGCAAAATCCTGTAATCCCAGCTATTTGAGAGGCTGAGGCAAGAGAATTGCCAAGCACAAGCCTTGTCTCAAAATAAAAAGAGGGCAGGTGACAAAGCTGAGTGGTGGAACACTTGCTTAGCCTGAGTGACATCTTGGATTCAGGGAAGGGAACCCTGCAAGGCGATGCCTGTTTGTGAAGAGGGCTCTTGGCTGGGAGTCAAGCTCCAGGTCTACTCGTGACTGGAGAATTTAAAAATCGGTACAAAGGAAATGAAGGGAAAGGTAGAAGGAGTTGGCTGTTTTGGGTCAGTTTCTGGGACTGCAAGCGGAGTCTTTGCATCAAGGAGGTTTCACCAGGTGGGGGAGACTGAAAGGGTTTACATAGCAGCTTTCCAAGTTGGGAAGACTCATGGAATATTGGCCCTTGGTGGACCAACCACCTTTGACAGGAAACAAAGAAACAGACAACCAACAACATTTCTCCAACTAGTACCAGAAGAAAACAAAGTTTACATTTTATTCCTGAATAAGAATATTTTTTAATGTATTTTTGTTGGGGGGGGGCAGTGGTGGCGCACGCCTTTGATCCCAGCACTTGGGAGGCAGAGGCAGGCGGATCTCTGTGAGTTCGAGGCCAGCCTGGTCTACGGCATGAGTTCCAGGATGGCCAGAACTGTTACAGAGGGAAACCTCAGAGTCTGCCTTGCTGCTGTCAGTTGTTACTAGCCTTTATTTAGCCTTGCTCCCCGTTTCTCAGTCTCCCTGCTCCCTATCAGCGCCTCTCAGAGCCACCAGCTGGGACCAGAACTTACAGCTGGGTAGCTAGGACCCAAGGCCATGAGGGCTGCAGGGCCACTTTGCCTGTTAAAAATGGGTTTCAGCCTCATCATGGTGGCATGTACCTTTAATTCTGGCACTCAGAAGCAAAAGCATGCAGATCTCTGTGAATTTCAGGCCAGTCTGGTCTACATATAGAGTTCTAAACCTGCCAGGACTATAAAGTGAGATGCTGTCTCAAAAGAAAAAAAAAAAAAAAAACCCGGAATATATTTGCTCACAGTACCACAAGGCAAAAATAGCAAGTTCACTGTGGTGGGCAGCAGCACTGCTGAATGTGAGCATAGGTTTGGAGAAGGCAAGTGGGTTGCAGATTTCAGTTGGTAGAGTGCTTGCCTAGAATGCATAATGCCCTGGTTCAGTGCCAGTAGCAGCGCTTAAACTGGACATAGTGGAGTAGGCCTATACTCCCAGCACTTGGGAGGTAGAGGCAGAAAAAGTCTGAAGTTCAAGGTCATCCTTAGCAAGGTAGAAAGGAAAGAAAGCATTGTCTTCTAAGGTGTACGAATAGTGACAGATGCCTCCTCACTGTGAAATCCAGAACCATCGCCAGCCACTTGCCAGGGATGAACTCACACTCACTCCCTGGGGCAGCTACACAGACATATGGCAGGGCCTAGAGCTACCATGTATAGAAATAGCAGCACAGGCTCAGTGGGGAGCACTGCCTAGGAGGCACAAGGCTATGGGTGGATTCCCAGTAATAAATGGAAAAAAAAAAAAAACCACAATTATACTCATTGAGCAATTTGCTTTTTTGGTTTGTTTTGTTTGGTTTGGTTTTGGTTTTTTGAGAGTGATTTGTTTTCTAGGTAGGGTCTCCCTGTACATCCTTAGCTGGCTCGGAACTCACTTTGTAGATTAAGTTGCCCTGGAACTCCCAAATGCTTCTGCCTCCCAAATGCTGGGATGAAAGGCATGGAGCACCATGCCAGGCTCATTGAGTGACTTTTGCTATACCAGGTGCTTCACATACTAGTTCCTTTAATCCTCTCATCAGCTCACTGAGATGAAATTAAGGGTTGAACTGTGGCCACACCCTAAAGAGGCTATAGTCTGAATCCCCAGTTCTGGTGATGGTGGCCTTATTTGGAAATAGGGTCAGCATAGAAAACCAAGTTAAGCTGAGATTGGTAGGGTGAGCCGGAACCAACACACTCCTGACTTCAAAGAAAGAGAAACACAGACAGAGGGACACACGTAGGGGACACCATGCAAGAGTGAAGGCAAGGGCTGGAGAGATGACTCAGCAGAGAGAAGTACTTGTGCTTGTGTAGGACCCAGGTTCAGTTCCCAGCACTCAAATGGTTGCTACAAACCATCTTTAACTCTAATTTTAGGGGATCCGATGCCTTCTAACTTCCATGAGCATCGGGTATTCACGAAGTGCACATACAAACATGCAGGCAAAACACATAAAATAAATTAAATACAATACACATAAAATAAAGTAAATAATTCTAACAATGAAACAAACAAACAAAACAAAACAAAAGGCCGTGTGTGATGGCATACACCTTTGATCCCAACACTCAGGGGGCAGAGGCAGATGGATCTTTGAGTTTGAGGCCAGCCTGGTCTACATAGAGTGTTCCAGGCTAGTCAAGGCTATATAGCAAGATTTGTCTCAAACAGAAAAGAAAGTGTATGTATGTGTGTGTGTGTGTGTGTGTGTGTGAGAGAGAGAGAGAGAGAGAGAGAGAGAGAGAGAGAGAGGCAGAGATAAGGGCTATATATCCACACTTAGGGTGGGATTGCTTGAAGCTTCCCAGTGCTGGGCAAGAGGCCTGGAGTAGAGTTTTCTGCTCAGTCCTACCTAGCTTGTCCACTGTCCACTGTGGTAGTATACCAGTAATCCCAAGGCTTGAGTAGCTGAGGCAAAAGTTGGAGGATGGCATAGACTACAGAGGAAGTCCAGCCACAGCTAAGTAACCAGACTCTCCAAAACATGGGTTAGGCCGAGGATGATGGTGCACGCCTTTAATCTCAGCACTCTGGAGGCAGAAGCGAGTACATTTCTGTGAGTTCAAGGCCAGTCATGTCTAAATAACAGCATGTAATATAATGAATGAAATTGAAATTTATGCCCTGGCAATGCTGAAGCATGCATGGGCAGCCCATATATGGTGGTTCTGTTGAACTTGTCCATATTGGGTTTCATGGTCTAATCTGATGAGGACAACTCACCAGGTCTTTCTCTATGTCAATAAACAGGAACAAAAGCAAAACAAAAAAAAAACAAGGGCTAGGCGTGTAGCTCAGAGGCAAAGAGCACTTGACCAGCATGAGCAAGGCCTGGGTTTAATTCCCAGTATGAAGACAGAAAAGGTGCCAGGCGGTGATGGTGCACGCCTTTAATCCCAGCACTCGGGAGGCAGAGGCAGGTGGATCTTTGTGAGTTTGAGGCCAGCCTGGTCTACAAGGTTCCAAAGCTATAGAGAAACCCTGTCTCGAAAAACCAAAAAACAAAGCAAAACAAAACAAAACAAAACAAAAAAACCCAAAAACCAGAAAAGGGAAGCAAGCCCGCTAATGTCATGCTCTCAGTTTTCAGGCCTCTAGACAAGGGGCCAGCGTGAGTCTGTTCTTTAAGACGCCGTGGAACTCGGCTGTAACAGGCCCGGCACTCACACACCCAGGTGGATGCTGTTGCTATCAACCCCGTAGGCCAGGAAACTGCAGCTGGACTCTGCCCTGGCTGTGGAGGGAGGGTTGGGATGGTGGCTTTAGCCGAAGTAGAGCTAGGGAAGGCTGGGAGGGGTCACTGATGGCTCTGTGGTCTCAGGTCATGTACCAGAGACATGGCTTTGCAAATGACTCGTTTAATGTGTGACCAAGAAATTGCTGGGTGCCTGACCTGTGTTAAACACTGCTGTTGTCACCGCTTTGATGTCTAAACAGGGGAAATGATGGTTATCGCTGGAGGGTGACCAAATAGCTTCCAGAACACCCTTGGCATAAGCACTGTGTGTGTCCAGTGCCGTGGTGGGGCTGAGTCATGTGGCGAAATGGGAATCTACCAATGTGTCAGAGTTGTCAGAGTCCCTTGGTGTGGTGGCATTTCCATAGCTAGACAGCAGCTTCAATGGAAGAGCAGATGATGACCCTGTGTGGGCGTGTGCTGACTCACTTCTCATCAGGGAGCCCTGACTGGATCTCACATTGTTGCCTGCCTTCTGGACTTGCTCATTCAGCACTTTGTGGAGTTCAAGTTTAAAGTCCTGAATGAGAGACCTGATAATGAATATCTGGCCCAAGTGAGGTACACGGCTTTGATTATGGTGCTTGTAAAATGATCCAGATAGATGTGTACTTCCTCATGTTTCTTCTGGGTTTGTTGCTCCCCGTGGCCATTTATAAAAGTATTTGCAAGTTACGGAAGAACCGGGCATATAGCTAGGTTAGTAGGGTGCTTGTCTCTAGCGAGCGCAGAGCTCTGAGTTCAATCCAGAGCATCACAGCCTAAACTCGGCCTGTTGGTGCATGCCTGTAATCCCAGCACTGGGAAAGGGGAAGCACCAAAGAGCAGGAGTTCAAAGCCACCCCTAGCTACATAGTGAACTTGAAGCCAAACTGGAGTACAGGAGACCCTCTCTCAAAAAAAATATCAACAAAAAAAAGTAGAGATGTTGAATGCCCCATGCCTTCAAGTCTAGCTAGCACTCAGGAGGCTGAGCCAGAGACTCACTCCGAGTAGAGGCCAGGTTGGGTTATGCAGTGCAGACCATCCTAAGCTGTATAAGAAACACTGCCTGAAAAGCGGGAGGAGGTAGGGCTGGAGGGAGCAGTTGCTCAGTGGTAGCAAGATTTTGTAGCATTCACAAACCCCCAGTTAGATCCCCAGCAACAAAAAGGAGAGTGGGGACAAGAAGAGGGCTCAGAGGCAGAAGTGCTTGCTATGCCAAGTATGAGTGTCCGAGTTCCTGCTCCCACATAAGAGCCAGGTGTAACTGTGTGAGTCTGTAACCTCAGCCCTGGGGGGGCAGAGACGGGTGAGTCATGGAGTGCAACAATGGGCCACAGGCAGGAAAAGTAGCCACATACATACCCACACATACATACACACACACACATGCATACACATACATATACATACAGACAGACACATATGTACATACACATATATGTACACACATATATATACATATACATACATACACATATATACACAAACATGCATACACACATGCATACACATATACATACACATACAGACAGACACATATGTACATACACATATACATACATACACATACATACACAAACATACATACACAAACATGCTCACAGATATAACAACAAACAAATGTTAGATAACAAAAAGAGGAGTAGATAGTAGATATAGTTGGTAAAGTGCTTATTTAACATGCACAAAGCCAAGTTTGACTCCCAGAACTCCATAAAGTAGACATGGCGGGATATGTAATCACAGCAGTGACCTAGAAAGCAGAGGCAGGGGGATCAGGAGTTCAAGGTCACCTTTGAATCCATCCTCCATCTATAGTAAGTTTGAGACAAGCATGGGCTATAGGAAACCGTGTCTCAAAAAATTAAAACCAAACAAACAAACCACACTACAGACTTGGCAGGTTTGGTGATCCAACACTGCAATCTTAGTATTTGGTTGGCCAAACAAAAAGACTAAGAGCTGAAGGCCATTCTGGACTCTTCAGCAAGACCCTGCCTCAAAACTAAAACAATGCCATGGAGCCCTTGCTGATTTCTCTGTATCTAGCTTTCATAATTCCCACAATCTACAGTTCCTCCAACCGACCCCAGCCTGCTTTCCAGCAGCCTGGGTGACTCCAGGGTCTCCCCAGATCCCCTCCGAACCGCAGACTTTTGACTATCTGGCTTGCTCTTTTGTCCTGTGTTCCACCAGACATTGTGGAGTTTTTCTGTCCTCTTGAGGCAGGATATAAAGGCAGAGGAAACAGAGGGGACATGGGAAGGGAAAGGAACCCCTTACCACCGAGTCTTATCTGGTCCCATTATTTAGGGAATACTTTACTAGTGTCTGTTACTAAACCCACAGAGATAAACCTTAGCTATTTAATACAGTGCATCGCCCCTGTACAAATTCAGAGCCCAGAGTCTTAACTGAAGTCTCTCAGCAGCTGAGAGTGGAGGATTTCAGCGTGATAGGTCACAGTTGCTTTTAAGGCTGCCTACGCAGGAACAACCTTCTTTGTGCACAGTTATTTCCAAACAACTTGAGCATGTGAGGCCTTGAGGTGGCCTTAGTTTGTTCCCAGATGTGTTCTGCTAGTCCAACAGACAGGCACAAACATTTGTTTATGGTAGCATTTGATTACTTCAGTAATCCTTGTTACCCATGGACTCGCCTTACTGGCTGTAATTCTACCCAGTCCACCTCAGGAGCCACCCCCACGATCTCATTCACTGAATAAAAACAGGTTCCTTAGCAACTGCTTGAGAATGGAACTTGGGAAACTTTCAAAATCTTACATACGGCCATTGTAAAGACACATAAGGGTGGCTCTCCTTTGAGAAGCCTACAGACTCCTGGACATGTCCTGCTCTTTCCCAGAGTACACCTCTGTGTTTCGGTATGTTAAAAATCCTTTTAAAATAAACCCTGTTTCATACTGATTTATCCTGAAATCCCTTCCTGAAGTGAAGTCAAGGATCTGGCTTTACCTAGTGGAGGTCTCTGAAAAGGGACTGGCTTGCTGGGGTGGCAGTGTGGGGTGGCTGCCTCCTGCCCACTGATGACCTGACTGCAAGCTATAAAACGCTGGATTTGGTGGGATGCTGGGAATGCTGATTCACCCTTTAGAACTTGAAAAGCTAAAGATCAGTCTAGACTCACAACATGAGGAATTTATGCCTCAGCCCCAAAACCATGCAGCTGCCTCTCCCAGCTTGAGATGGGGGTTTCTCTTCTCTGGCCTGGTGACTATTGTTCAAGGATGGGCATCTGAACCTCTCCCTGCTCCCCACTATGGCTCATCTTTGCCCCTGGTCTGCTCTTTACCCTGCTCCATTAGACTATAGCCCAGTGTCACCTCAGGGCTGAGAAGGACAGGCTCCTCTAAGTGTCACTCAGCACAGGCCTTTCTTGGCCAAGTGGCCCTGTATCGCCTGTGCAGACGCTGGCTACTGCTCAAACAAGCAGCAGCTGTGACTCATGGGCAGGCTGGGTACTCCCTGCCTGACTGGAGCAGAGCGGTGGAAACCAGTTAGAGCTTGGTGTGAGTCGGCAAAGAAGCCGGTCCACCCACTTTCCCTGCCCTGGCAGGCCTTGGTGGTGGCCCTTCTTTTCCCCATATAGACAAAGTATTTCAAGAAAGAAGGCCTTAACTCTCTAGATTTGCCCACTAGTCAGAGCCGACTCCTTTCATCAAAACCCATGATTTCGCCAGGTCTGAGGGTACACACCTGTAATCCCAACAACTGGGAGGTAAAAGTAGGGGGACCCTGAGTTCATAGGTCAACCTATGCTACAGATTAAATTTGAAGCCAGCTTAGATTATATGAGACCCTATCTCAGAAATGAAAGGGAGCTAGAGAAATGGTTCAGTGGTTAAGAATTTATACTACAGCCGGGTAGTGGTGGTGCACGACTTAATCCAAGCACTTGGGAGGCAGAGGCAGGCGAATCTCTGCGAGTTCAAGGCCAGCCTGGTCTACAAAGCAAGTTCCAGGACAGCCAGCGTTGTTACACAGAGAAACTCTGTTTCAAAAAACACAAGAGAAAGGTGTATACTACTCTTGCAGATGTGCTGAGTTCAGTTGTGAGCACCCACACCAGGTGATGAATCATTCACAAAGACTTCCAAGTCCAGCTCTGGGAAATCTAACAGCTCTGGCCTCCAGAGGCACCTGCAAACACATCACATACATACACGCATAATTTGATTTTTTTTTCAAAAAATAATTTGGATAACAAAAACTGTGGCCAGCGGCATGGCTTAACCAGTGGGAGCACCTGCTGGGCAAGCTTGGCCACCTTGATTTGATCCCCAGAATCCAGAAAGGAAAGAACTGACTCCATACAGTTGTCCTCTGACTTCCACAAGCACTGGGACCTGTGCATGCCCCCACTCTCTCACACGCCATGCACATACACACATGGAGCACGCACACAAGTGTACGCACATGCTCTCTCTCACACACGCACAAATAATAAAGTGAAAATTAAAAACAAAAACCATCAATTTATCAGTTGTGGGGGCTTATACTGTGGAAAGCAGGATTAGGAGTTCAAGGTCAATTTTTGTTATTCAGTGAGTTTGAGGCCAATTTAGGATCACTGCCTCTAAAACAGGGCTTCAAAGATGCCACCAACCCTGAAGACCTGAGTACAATTCTTAGGGCCTATGCAGTAGAAAGGAACTGACTCCTGCAAGTTGTCCTCTGACCTCCATAAATGTGCCATGGCACATGCACACCTATATACCTAAATGCACACCACACACAGACACACACACGCCTTACAAAAAAAATCCTGAATGGACCTTTGGGTGGTTTGAATTTGAATGAGAATGATCCCTATAGACTCATATATTTGAATACTTGGTCTCCAGCTGGTGGAACTGTTTGGGAAGAATTAGGAGGCATGGCCTTGTTGGAGGTGTGTCACTCGGGGGAACTCTGAGGTTTCCAAAGCCCATGATCTCTGTCTCATGCTTGTGGATCAAGAGGTGAACTCTCACTGGATGGGGGTGGCGCACGCCTTTAATCCCAGCACTCGGGAGGCAGAGGCAGGTGGATCTCTGTGAATTCGACGTCAGTCTGCTCTACAAAGTGAGTTCCAGGAAAGCCAGGGTTACACAGAGAAACCCTGCCCGGAAACAAAACAAAACAACAAAAAGATGTAAGCTCTCAGATGCTGTTCCAGCTCCATGGCTGCCTGCCTGCGGCCACACTCCCTACCATGATGGTCAGACTCTAACCCTCTGAACCTGTAAGTTCCCCAATCAACTCTTTCCTTGGTCATGGTGTCTTATCACAGCAATAGAAAAGTAACTAAGACCTCTAGACCTCTAGGGAAGATGGGGGCACCACGAGGACCACAGAGTGCAACAGCAGAACTCAGCTGAGAAAGAGTAGGTCACATAGATAACACAAACACAGACACACAGGGTAAGTAAACGAATGCAGTAAAAAGCGGGAGTAGAAGTAGCTCAACTGGCAAGTGCCTGCTTAGCACACACAAGACCCTGCACTTGACTCTGTAAGCGCCCTGAAACTAGGCATGGCGGTGCGTGGGATTCCAGAAGTGACCTAGAAGGTGGAGGCAGGAGGATCAAGAATTCAAGGTTATCTCCCAGACACAGTAAATCTGAGATTAGCACGGGCTGTGAGAGACCCTGTCTCAAAACAAATACAAAACAACAGAAAATCACTACCTGTCCGACTGCTTTAGTGCGTAAGGACGGCAGTCTCAGCACTTGGACAGTGAAGCAAGAAGATCAAGCCTTGAAAGCCATTTTGGGCTACACAGCAAGACCATGTCCCAAAACTGAAGCAAGCCGGGTGGTGGTGGTGCACACCTTTAATCCCAGCACTCGGGAGACAGAGGCAGGAGGATTTCTGTGAGTTCGAGGCCAGTCTGGTCTACAGAGCAAGTTCCAGGACAGGCTCCAAAGCTAGCAGAGAGAAACAGAGAAACCCTGTTTTGAAAAACCAAAACCAAAACAAAACAAACATAAAACCAAAAACTGAAGCATTCACATCTCGGTCTGGTTAAAAAAAAAAAAAAAAAAAAGAAAACTGAAGCAATGCCATGAAAGCCCTACCATTTTCATAATATTTTTACTTTGATCTAACAGAGAATAAGACAGAGCAGAAATGTATGTTTTACTTGCTTTTTTGTTATGGTTTTTGTTTGTTTGCTTGTTTTTGGTTGGTTTGTTTGTTTGTTTTTGAGACAGGGTTTCTCTGTAGTTTTGAAGCCTGTCCTGGAACTAGCTCTGTAGACCAGGCTGGTCTCGAACTTATAGAAATCCGCCTGCCTCTGCCTCCCAAGTGCTGGGATGAAAGGCGCGTGCCACCACTGCCCGGTTAAGTATTTTGTTTGTTTGTTTTGTTTTTTGGGGAGATGGAATCCAGGACAGGGCACATGCTAGAGTGCTCTGAAAGTGAACCCCAGCTCCAGGTTAGAGTAAAAACTATGTGCGCAGTCGTTTAGACACAAGAACTATTGAACTCGCTGTGCTTTATAAGAGTGTCATGTGGCCCAGACTGGTGTCTAACTCACTGTATAGCTGAGGATGAATGATCTTCTGCCTGTTCATCTCAAGTGCTGGCGCGCCGCTACTCCCCTTGACACAAGAACTATCTCAGGATAAAGAAAGGAGTCAGCCTGGCTCACAGCCTGTGCCCAAAGTCAAGTCCAGCCGCCATCCCCAACAAGCCAACTAAAAGTGGAAAGCTCAGGGGCTGGAGAGATGGCTCATCAGCTAAGGGCACTGGTTGCCTTGCAGGAGGATCTAGGTTTGATTTCCAGTGGCATGCTGGCTCCCAGTCATGTGTAACTCCAGTTCTGAGGGATCTGATGCCTTCTTCTGACCTCCACAGGAACCAGGCATGTATGTGGTGCACATACATACATGCAGGCAAAACACCCATACATATAAAATAAATTAATTTGTTTTTTGTTAAGTGGAAAGCAGAAAAAGGAATGTGGCATCACTGGGAAGAGGGACAAAGAGATCCAGCCAATTCTCTAAGTCCATCTTCCAGGCTCCTGAAGTGAGATCAAAGTTTAGAAAGCCAAGTATAGCACATCTATTCAGTACAGGCCAAGGTGTGGTCCACTCACCACCCACAGACACATCATTGTCTTGGGCTTTAGCCTCATCCTGTAAGATGACCTGATAAGTTATTAAATCTGTGTAAACTCCCTTTACAAGTTTTCCACCCAGCTGGTGCATTTTCCTTCTCCCAGCATGAGATTCCTGGGGAAATTCCCATTTCTTGGGATCCATTGTTTCAATAGTCTGAAATTATCTTCATTTACCAGGCCAGTTACAGAATCAGAATGGAAGCCAGGGGTTTAGGGGCATGACTCAGCGGTAGTGTATATGCTGAGGGTCAGAGGCCTTGGGTTCAGACAGACAGATATGTGTGCACACCACACACACACACACACACACACACACACACACAGAGTCTGTCTAGTAACTGGAGTAACTGGATTTCATCCCCACTGACCTCAGCACCATCTCCAAGGGATGGAGCTGCTCCAGAAAAAGGGCGCCCGCTTCTGTTTAGAGCAAAGGCTAATGCAAGAGCATGTTACCACTGCAGCAGCTTTGAGGTTGTGGCTTTACCTTTATTAGACCTGGGACAGAGCCAAAGAGAGAGCCCTAATGGAAACCGAGATGATGAATGTGGCCCAAAAGAGGCAGGAATCCAAGCAGATTCAGATACAAAAGCAAGCTAATGGCCTGAGCGAAAATGCTAAGGGCAGTGAGTCAGGGGCCGGGCACCAGCCTCTCGAAATTTTCCAGAGTGGCTCAGCGACTTAGTAGATTCTGCCTTGTGTCAGCGCCAGTCCTAAATAGCCCAAACAGCTGACACCAAAAGCTTCCAGCAAATCGGGCTTTGAAAAGCACATCAATGGGTCAATCTGTTAATTACAAGGGCTGAGGGCCAACAGAAAGTCAGCTAGGTTGCTAGGGTGAGGGGCAGAAAACAATCCTAATTTTCAGCCAAGAGGAATTTCAGGAACCAGACAGGGCAATTCAAACCTGGTGAAAAAGAGGCAGAGCTAAAGGGGTTTTAGCTCCTCATTCGGGACCTGAGGCTCCAGGGCAGACCAGCCTGAGAAGTCGCAGCGAGCAGATGGTAAACTTGCACCTCCTGCCTTGTTCTAGACCAGTGCTTCTCAACCTTCCTAATGTTGCGACCCTTTAATACAGCGCCTCATGATGTGGTGACCCCGACCATGAAATTATTTTTGTTGTTGTTGTTGTTGTTTTTTCGAGACAGGGTTTCTCTGTGTAGCTTTGGAGCCTGTCCTGGACCTAGCTCTTGTAGACCAGGCTGGCCTCGAACTCACAGAGATCCGCCTGCTTCTGCCTCCTGAGTGCTGGGATGAGGGCCGCTGTTTTAGAAGCTACTTTAGAACAACTTTTGAGAAAAGAAGCGCTCATGGTACCAGGTGAAGGAGGATTTGGCGGGCTGTTCACTGACTTTTTTTGACATGGCCTCACTATATAGCTTGGGATGGACTTAAATGTGGACTGGTCCTTTTGCCTTTGCTTTCCAGTTGCTGGAGTTACAGGCATATGCACTATGTTTGGCTTATTCAATGGACATGTATTCCAGGTTGGCCTTGAACTCACTATGTAGCAGAGGATGACCTTAAATTTCTGACTCTCCTGTCACCACCTCCTGATCGCTGAGATTACAGGGGTTCATCACTGTGCCTGTTTCATGTGGTGAGGTAGGCTAAGGTAGGGCTTCACGTATGCTACACAAGCATTCTGCCAAGTGAACGACATTCCTCGATTAGCTATTACTTTTTGATAAACGATCTTCCAGGCTTTATCTTTATTTTATTTCATTGCACGTGATACACAGAACTCTAGTGACCAAGGGATGTTAGACATTTCCCGACATTGGTCAGGAAAAGAAAGGGGAGGTCCTGGGACAAGGCCCTACAGCTCTCAGCCCCAAGACTTGGGTGTCAGCCAGGTGTCCCTAGGACCATTAACCACAACAGACACGCAGAAATTTGACCCCTCGGGTGGGCCTACAAAGTAACTAAAAGTAGGATCCAAGGCTACCATCCCTGCCTTCGTTTTGTATCTGTTTTTATCTTCGAACTCAGTCAAGGCTGCTGCTTTACCTCTGAATGTGAACATACTGACCAGCCATGGATTGTCTAACAGCAGTGAGGGCTCGCTGAGCCCCCTTCCAGGCTGAAGACGCAAGGATACAAGAAATGGAGGCCTGTGACAGCTCCAAGTGTCCAGAGAAGGAGCAGATAACTCTCGAAGACCTCAGTCACCTCGTGATCCAGGACCAGCACAGCCTTGCAAACAGCTCGACCCATGTGCTTGCTCCCTGTCTTCCTAGCTTTGAGAGTTCTAAAGTGGCATACGCTGATTATAATGGTTCGTTCTAACAAAGCCAGTGCCCCCATTACCCTTCCTTGTCTCACTTCTGCTGAGCACTTACTCTTCCCAACTAGCCCCCTCTCAAGTGTTCCAGCCCCCTCCCCTGCCAATCTAAGGACATTAGAGTTGCTTATGGGAATATGGACAACTTTCTAGTGATTACACCCCTGGAAAGAAAAGCCTCTCAGCAATTATTTACCGCCTATGACCTTTGGGGAGGGGCAAGAGCTTGTGAACTCCACTTCATATTTTGAAATATACATGTAAAAAGATCAATCCTATATTTAAAATTGATAGTCGTCAATAGCAATATTTTCAGATTCCTGATGTATTAAAAGCTTTGTGTTTGTGTATCACCAAGTGTCCCATACATGGCACACCTGTGGAGGTCAGAGGACAGCTTATAGGAGTCAATTCTCTCCTTCTACCCTGTAGGTCCAAAGATTGAACTCAGGCTGCCAAGCCCAGAGGGAACCTTCCCCTATCCACTGAGCCATTTTGCCAGCCCATGTTACTATTTAAATCACAAAATCTTGCATTCTCCACCATCTCTGGTCTACACCCCTCCTGAAGAAGAATGAACACATCTTTGGGTGACATACATATACACTCAGTTTGAGACCCTGTGTCCTCCAGATTTCACCTGCCCCAGCACATCATTGACTGAGCTTGCAATGTTTTGTGAGCCCATCACTGAATTACACATCAGCTCTAATATGCTCCTCTTTGAACACGGGGGATGGGCCAACATGGCTGGGTTCCGACACCTGAGGAGCTCAGTCTGAACAGTCACTGGGATACAATCCCAAATACAGTTAGGAAGGAGTTAGCGCGAGGATAAGGGAGCAGCTTCCCTGAGTGTGGGATGCATCCCAGAGACGTACAAGTCAGGTGGGTAAAGTGGAAGCATTTTCTGAGGGAGGCCGGATGCACCGTGAGTCCTGTGTGAAGTGTGGGGTGCTGGGAGAGAGGTCAAGACACAAGGCTGGGGAGATGGTAAGCAGGGGTTGGAACCAGGGAGGGATGGCAGCAGCATACATTCAAGAATGTAATGGGAACAGGGTGTGATGGCACACACCTGTGTTGGGGAGTATAATTTTAAGGTGTGTTACTTTTGTGTATGCTGTGGAGCATTTGTTTAACGATGTAAAGATGTGTTGCTTTTGTTTACGCTGCATTTGTTTAACTCTGTGAAGCTGTGATTCTTTGCCTGTCTAAAACACCTGATGGTCCTAATAAAGAGCTGAACGGCCAATAGTGAGGCAGGAGCAAGGATAGGCGGGGCTGGCAGACAGCGTATAAATAGAAGGAGACCCGAGGAAAGGGAGGAGGCAGTCAGGGGTCAGCCACGGTTGTGTAAGCGTTGGAAAGTAAGATATACAGAAATAAAGAAAAGGAAAAAGTCCAGAGGCAAAAGGTGTAGCTGGGATAATTTAAGAAAAGCTAGCAAGAAGCTAGGTAAGCTAAGGCCAGGCATTCATAACTAAGAATAAGTCTCTTGCCGGGCGGTGGTGGCGCACGCTTTTAATCCCAGCACTCGGGAGGCAGAGGCAGGCGGATCTCTGAGTTTGAGGCCAGCTTGGTCTACAAGAGAAAGTTACAGGACAGGCTCCAAAGCTACAGAGAAACCGTCTCGAAAAAAAAAAATCCTTTTACAGTTGGGCATGGTGGCTTCCGCCTTTATCCCAGGCCTCTGGAGGTTGAGGCAGGTAGATCATGTTCAAACCTGATCTAGAGTTCTGGGCCAGCTAGGGCTACACACCCGAGACCCTGTTTCACAAAACAAAAATTCCTTTCACAGTCAGGGAAATCGCATAGTGCAGCTCCTGAATCTAGAGGGGAACTCTCATTGATTAAAGGTGGGGCCTCTTCTGATTTTAAAATTATATACAAGTAAAAAGCCCCCCCCCATTTTTCATAAAGCACAAGTCCAATGAGGCAATGGCACAGTATTGCTGAAAAGCTAACACTCTTCTAAATAGGTTTTCATTGGCATGCTTGTTCTAGAATTTGAGCACAAAAAACAGCTACAGTAGAAATTATTTTCTTCCGTCCTCCTATGCCACCAACAGAGCTTGGCCGCTACCTCCCCCGCTTTCCCAAACAGCTGTTTGTCATTTATGGGAAAGCTGCAACACTAAACCCTCAGTAGATCTTTCCTGGCTATGTTTGTACATCTCCTAGCAACAGAGGGAGTTGTGCAGCTTGTTTTCCTATGTGACAAACTCTGAGAGAGGCAAAGAGCCAGGACAAAAGCCATGAGTTTACCAGGCCTGGGCTCTCCTTCCTGGAAGGAAAACCTAGCTCAGATTCTGAGGACACAGACAGAAACTGCCTCTTAAGTACCTTCCCCCCCCCCCAACACACACACACACTTTCCGAGACAGGGTTTCTTTGTGTGGCTCAGGGTGTCCTGGAACTCACTCTGTAAACCAGGCTGGCCTTGAATTCAAAGATCTGCCTGCCTCTGCCTCTCAAGAGCTCTGATTAAAGGTGTGCGCCACCACCAACCGGCACTTCCACCTTTCTCTACGCTAGCACTTGACATCAGCCTATGACACAGAACTTTAGAGCCAAATAGCTATGCTGGTCACTGCCAAACGGGCTATCATACCCCAAGTGAGACAACTGGTACTGGTAAGCCTCCACTGGCTTTCCCCGCTGCATCCACCTGGGAGGCTCACAGCATGGCTCCCATGAAGGAGAAATCCACCTTGTCCTTTGCAGTAATTCACATTAGGTATGCTGGCTAAACAAACAATGGTGTCTCCTCTTTAACCTCCCCATATTGGCCCATTATATCCTCGGGGTGTCCTTGCCAGTCCCTTTTGCCAGTAAGTTTGTCATTCTCTATCCTTGTATCCCTGGAGCCATGTTTGACTCTTCGGGGTTTTTGTTTGTTTGTTTGTTTGTTTGTTTTTGGTTTTTCGAGACAGGGTCTCTCTGTGGCTTTGGAGCCGTCCTGGAACTAGCTCTGTAGACCAGGCTGGTCTTGAACTCACAGAGATCCACCTGCCTCTACCTCCCAAGTGCTGGGATTAAAGGCGTGTGCCACCACCACCCGGCCGACTCTTCGGTTTTAGATCAAAGTTTCCAGCGTAGAATTCACCTTGCTCTGCCTGTCACTACCAAAGCCATGTTGCTGCCCCACATTGTCTTCAGTGGCTTCACAGAATTTGTGTAGCTTTAGTTTTGGTAGAAGCGATAGGTAAGGAATGGACAGGGTGATGGCTCAACAGGTAAAGTTCCTGCTGTGCAAGAATGAGGACCTGAATTCAGACCCTTAGCACCCACTGAAGTCAGGAGGTGTGGGGACTGGAGAGATGGCTCAGCAGTTAAGAGCAATAGCTGCTTTTCCAGGGGACCTGGGTTCAATTCCCAGCACCCACATGGCAACTCACAACTGTCTCTAACTCCAGTTCCAGGGGATCTGACACCCTCATACCAACACACATAAAGTTAAATAAATTATTAAAAAGTCAGGAGGTATGCACATGCAAACCCAGAGCTGGGATTCTACCCAGAGCACACTGGTCTAGCTCAGAGTTCTAGGTTGACTATGGATGGGCTGGCAAGCTGGCTCAGTGGGTAAAGGTGCTTGCTGCCAAGTCTGAGCCTGAACACACATAGTGGAAGGAGAGAAAAGCTCCCACAATTGGCTGTCTATTTTTCATTGGTGTACAATGGTGTGTGTGTATACATGAAATGATAGCTTAGATGACCAAAGTGGATGCCATCAATATTTGAGCAAGTCCTTCATCTGAGTTCACTCCATTCATAACCAGCTCAGATAGGTAGCAGACAAACTAGGTCATGCATCATGTCCCAATTTATCCTGTCTTGTTTGTTTTTTGAGACGGCTGTCCTGGAACTTGCTCTCTGTATGCTGGCCTCAAACTCAGACCCACCTGCCTTCCTGGTGTTAGAATTAAAGGCGTGCGCTACCACAGCCCAATCTTATCCTGCCTTCCACTTGGCCTCTCTTTTGCCAGGATTTGACCCTGCGTGATATATGTGAAATTGCTGGGCCGCACCCATTCTGTGGCTCTAGGTAGGGCTTATGGATATGCATTTCTAGTGGGCATACCTAAAATCCCAGCACTGAGGCAGAGGGAGAGAGGGTTCAAATCCAGCCCACTGAGACCAGGAGGACATCAGATGTCCCCGTTACAGGCAGTTGACACACACGATGAGGGTCCTAGGAACTGAATCCAAGATGCCAGGAAGGACAAGCAAGGCCTCTTAACACTGAGCTATCTCTTCAGTACTCAGAATCCAGAGTCTTCATTTTAAGTTTAGCATCTTTCCAGGTGACAATGCGCATCTAAACGTGGCTTTATGAGACGCTTTGGCAACAGCTTAACATTTCCTTCCCCAAGCATACAGTGCATCTTCCTTCACAGTAAGGCCAGAAACAGTAGGGAGGTTAAAGCTCAGGGTTAGAGTGCTTCCCTAGAGTTGATGAGTCCTGGGTTTGAATCTCAACACTGCTACAACAGCACAGGCAGACAAGCAGCATCCAGAAGACATTTCAATACATTTACCCCAGTGGGGCATTTTATCAGCCTAAAACCAGTAACTTTTCTTCAGTGCAGAATGGTACTTTCCCAGTCATCACTAGTTTTGTTAGGTTTAAGGAATAGTTGGCAGCACGGACATGACTTTATAGAGGGCCCGAGCGGTCTAAGAGTGGACTTGTTTTCTGGCCACCACTGGCCACGCATCCATTTTCTACCCATCACCTCCATCCTCCACACACCTTCCCCACTGTTAGGTTCACGTTGCTGCATCAATTTCCTCATCTTGTTTCCCCATCCCTGATAGTCACACAAAGATTTATACACTAATAAAAATCATGAATGAAACCCAACCCCCACAAAACAAAACATGTTATTGGCTAGGGAACACAGTTGGTCCTTCCCTCATCATTTCTTATGTACATGTACACCTCTTATAGTCCCATGTGCATCATTTCTGAGTTCCTAAGAAAGACCAACACTGCTGGGCATTGATACTCTTCCTGTTTATGAAGCTGAGAAAACAATTTGTTACTCTTTGCATAATATAAAAATTTTGTTTTGTGCCTAGTTTAATAAACTAAAAACTAAGCACTCATCATGGTGTATACGAACTTGTAGTCCTAGCTACCCAGGAGTAAACCAGGAGTTGAAGGACAGCCTGGGAAAAGTAGCAAGAGTCTATCTCAAAGAGACAAAACCATGCATGCAGTCAGGAACCAACCCCAAAGTAGTGACAGCATACATACTCTCCAGGTACTAAAAATCACCCAAAGCCAGAGGCCAAATTCATCAGTTTTACTAAGTCCAGACTACAAGTTTACTTTCATAGAGTCATGCATGTTAGCTAACCAAGTCACTTTGCAATGAAAAGCCACCTGCCGCCTCCTAATTCTAAATAGCTTACAGACACACTAACCCCACTGTGTCATGTCCAGTGGTATGCAGAACCAGTGGCTGGCGGCCTGACACCCACAGAAATCGTTCAAACTGTTTTCCTTCCCTGAGCCAGTAACGTTTCGGACTTAATATGGTAATGTAAAGACTACATTCTGGAGGAGGGGCTTTTGAGCACCACTGCTCCCTGAGGATTGACAGTGAGGAAGGCAGGGGTCATGGAGGAGCTCTAGGCCTATGGTTCTCAACCTTCCTACTGCTACACCCTTTTAATATAGTTCATTTTTGGTTTTTTTTTTTTTTCGAGACAGGGTTTCTCTGTAGCTTTGGAGCCTGTCCTGGAACTAGCTCTGTAGACCAGGCTGGCCTTGAACTCACAGAGCTCTGCCTGCCTCTGCCTCCTGAGTGCTGGGATTAAAGGTGTGTACCACCACCACCTGGCTTAGTTCCTCATGTTGTGGTGACCTCCCAACCATAAAATTATTTTCATTGCTACTTCATAACTGTAAATTGCTATTATGAATCATAATATAAAAAATCTGACATGCAGAATGTATTTTCATTGTTACAAATTGAACATAACTAAAGCATAGTGATTAATCACATAGTCAATATACTGTGAAATATTTAGTTCTGATTACAAATATATGAAATTTAGTCTTGAAGCATGGTGTAGCATGGCTAACAGTCAATTTAACAACAGTAAACTACATGACTACATTTTGTGGCTGTATGCAAAAAAAAGCTAATCAATGTGTGACTGCTTTTTTCTTAACAGATCAGAAATTCTGGGGTCAGCCTTTACAAGAGCACAATGAAGTTCACCTTTCACAAGTCTACTTCTGTATTGAGACTTGATAACCAATCAGCTGGAAAACCCTGCTTCACAAAGATACATGTTTGGAAATGGAAGAAGATGCAGCACAGTCTTAGAACACGATACGACCACAAACACTTGCTTCCGAATTTTATACCTGGCATCACTGCATGGCTGTTCCATGAACTCTTGTGCTGTCTTGGCAAGTGCAGTTGGGGTGTTGGGGAGATTTGGAAAATGCAATGAGATTCCGTCTGCAAGCATGGACAAGTGTTCTTTCACAGAAATCATTTTGTTTTTTGTGGTTCAATGTCGCCTTCCTCAAAGAAGGCAGAGAAGCTGGGCAACACGCAAATTTTATCTTTTTTTTCCCCCATAGCCAAGATTTCATTGGGAATGATTGGATCTCTTCAGACAAACCAAGAAATGCTACATTTGGGCCTTGCAGGGATAAATTTAACTCACTTGCTCACTTGAGATGGCAACCAAATAAGTTATTTTCTGTAATTCACAATTATGCTGCTGAAAAATATTTTCAACTTTGGCCTTGCTTACTGATTAAAAAACTTTGAGCTTATCACTAAGCTCAAACACTTTTTAAAAATTTTCTCAGCTGGGTGGTGGTGGCGCATGCCTTTAATCCCAGTATTCAGGAGGCAAAGGCAGGAGGATCTCAGTGTTCAAGGCCAGCCTGGTCTATAAGAACTAGTTCCAAGACAACTAGGACTATTACAGAGAAACCCTCTCAGAAAAAAAAAAAAAATTCCTCTAGCCAGTAGGTGGTGGTGCACGCCTTTAATCCCAGCACCAGGGAGGCAGAAGCATGTAGAACTCTTGAGTTAGAGGCTAGCCTGGTCTACAGAGTGAATTCTGGGACAGCCAGGAGTATGTAGAGAAAGCCTGTCTTAAAAAAACAAAAACCAAACAAAAGCAACCTTTCCTCAGTGTGAAATAGCAGAGCTTTGTTTGGCACATCCAATTTGGTGGTTTTGACAACAGTTGACTGTTCAAAGTGTTTGCCTCTAAAAAACTGAAGGAACTTATACTTTTTATTCTTGTTAACTCTTGTGGCAGCATCTTTATTGCCAATAATTGCTGATGAGTCATATAGTGAGTTCCAATGCCTTTTGGTGACTCATTCAGTACCAAGCATTGACATCCAGACTGACAAGCTAGCGTAGCTGGAGCACCATCTGTGCAAATACCACAAACCTTTTCCTACAAGATCTTATGCTCTTTAAGAAACGATCCGTGTCAAATACATCACATGCAGTAGTTGCTGTTTCAAGAGGTTTGCAAAAAACTCAACTTTAAAGTCAACATCATTAATATACCTCACGTAAACTAACATCTGTGGATTCATCAGGCTGGATACTAAACATTGGAAGTAGAGCAGATTCAATTTCCTGAATTACATGGTCAAGAGTATCAGCTGACATGCCATCTATTCTTCTGCAGGGTCATTAGATAAAGAAACTGCATTCAACTGTGTAACAAATTCATTTCTGATCACAATTCAGAACACTGCAGGGCTGCTAGCAACTGAAAATCCTTGGCAAAGGTGTTTCATAGCTCTAATGATTTTGAGTGCCTCCAAATATGAAGTTTTAATAGCTGCTACGTTTTGTTTGTGGGACTTGCCACCAATGTCAGGTCTGGCTTTCTTGAGCCCATCAGCTTTGCTTCTAAGACAGTTGGCATCCTTGTCGGCAAGCTCAGATACTTGTTACCAAAATGGCATTTTTAGTTTGTTCAGCTGATAGAACTTCAGAATAACATGCTTTCTCAATTCCTACTGTAATTATTGAGGTAAAGCCATACTTACATAAATCCTATTTTCTTTTAATGTTCTTCTCTACATGATCCACTATCATGGGATGGTTTTCCAAAGGAAATGATATCTAACAACGGCTTTAATATTGTTACAAAAGATAGCCAGGTGTGGTGGTCCCAGTCTGGTCTAAAGAGCAGAAAGTTCCAGGACAGCAAGAGATACAGACCAAAACCAGATAGATTTCATTTTATTCCTGAGGTTCGATGGGGAGTCCTGGGTTTCATTTCCCACTCCCCCATCCAGTTTCTGCTTTTTGTTGCGGGTGGGATGAGAAGTTAACAAAGGAGGGACTTGGGAGGAGAGATTGGAAAAAGACAGGCCCATTTCTAACCCTTGTCTCTGTATGTTCTAGAACACCTGTCATCTGGTCATGTGCTGGTGACCTGTGGATAGTGTCTTGGACTCTATCCACAGTATTAAGTTTGTGCGTATGTATACACACAAGTGCAGGTGCCCAAAGAGGCATCGGATCTTTGGAGGCTGAGCTACAGGCTCTTCTGAGCAGCCTGTCATTGGTACTGAGAGCTGAACTTAGATCCTCTCCAAGAGCTGTACTTACTCTTAGCAGTTGAGCCCTACCTCCAGCCCCACTTGCCAACTTCTTAAAGATGCCAGTTGAGCTGCCCAATGGTGACACACACCTTTAACCCCAGCACTCCAGAGGCAGAAACAGGTGATCTGTGAGCTTGAGGCCAGCCTGGTCTAAAGAGAGTTCCAAGACAGACAGGGCTACACACAGCAACCCTGGGCCAGCGGGGAGGACACCAGTTAAATTGGATGAGGATTTTTCGAAATAGGATTTCTGTGTAGCTTTGGTGCATGTCCTGGAACTAAGATCTGCATGCCTCTGCCTCCCAAGCACTGGAATTAAAGGCATACGCCACCACTGCCTGGCTTCAATCACATTGTTTAAAACCCAGCAGAGCCACACACTGAGGTCCGAGGGTCAGGATTTGCACCCTAGTAAAAGTGGGAAGAAAAGCTCTCAATCCCCTACTGTAGGGGCTCTCTGTCCTGGGCAATAGAGACAAAATGAGCGTCCAGCTCTCATGGCCACTGAGTAAGGAAATGGCGGCAGTCATAGGCAAACTGGATGAGTAACCCGGAAGGGCTGGAAACTGCCTCCAGGGCGAAGAGCTCAGTAAACTTGACATCTATGTGGCTGGACCCACCTGGAAATGGATAGAGCAGAGGCGTCACAGTTCCTAAGACCACAGAAAATGTATTTCCCAATGGTTTTAGGTGATCCCCTCTGCAAGGGTTGTGACCCAAAGGTTGAGAACCACTTCTCTAGGCAGTTACTGGCTTCTGAAAGGAAGTTGCTTGGAAATACTCTGAATAATTGAGTCACACACACAGACATTAAAGGGGACTGTTTGGGAAATATGGGAATAAAATTGGTTGCCCATGATCAAAATATATGTACATGTATGAAATGTCATAATGAAACTATCATCTAACATCAAATAAAGGGCCTACACTTTTATACTCAAGACATTCTGTTCCATGACAGGCTCTAAAAGTACTGCATTCTAAAGAGGAAAAAAAAATTCCCTTGTTTATATACTAGTTTGTATCAGACCAAATGATACTCACCTGGGCATACAGAAATGTTCCAATTGCATATTTATATCCGCAAGCAAAACAAGAAACTTGTCACATGTAACAGAATTCACAGTATTCCTGAATTCCTAAATCTACCCAAAACTAATTTGTCAATACCACTAGCCTTCCTCTTTTTTCTAATCCTAGCTGGGCACACACCTTTAAACTCGGGAGGCAGAGGCAGGCAAATCTTTGATTGAAGGCAAGCCTGGCTGACAGTTTGAGAGCAGTCAAGGTTACACAGAGGGACTCTGTCTCAAACCAAGGGGGGGGGGGGAGAATCCTAATTGCTATTTAATGAAGCTGTCAAATACAAGGGAGGCTGATCCAAGTGGATTTAATCCCTGATAAAAAGGTAACGTTTGGCTGAAGACACAAAATTTATGAAGTCACTAAGCTTAAACGGTGCTACCAGTAATTTAAGAAACACTATTTGACCCAGAAGTGGTGGTAGAGGCAATCAGATCTCTGAATTCCAGGCCAATCTGGTAGACAGTGTGAGATCCAGAACAGGCTCCAAAGCTAGATAAACCGTCTCGAAGAAAACAAGTACCATTTCACTGGTGCATGCCTTTAATCCCACTGGATCTCTGTGAACTCAGCCAATGATCTACAAGAGACAGCTTGCCTTGACAAAAATATATAGGTTTTGGCTTGTAGTCGTGACAGGTGATCTTGAGCACCCGTGTACTTAGTTTTACTTAGTCACAAAAGGAACAAACATGGTCAGCACATTTTATAAAGAAAAACAAACTTGAATGCACATCTTTTGTGGATCTCTGCTTAGATGACATATGCCTATGATCCCAGCCCAAGGGAGGAAGGTCAGGAGGGCAAGGCCACCCTTCACTACCCAGGCTACGTTGAGACTGCATCTTGCAAAACATAGTTAACTGTGAAGAACTTGCAACCATTTCACATTACAGACATACTTGAACCTCAAAGTCTTCTGCTTCAGTCCCATCTTTACTTCAATGAGTGGAGCAAACAAACATACAGCTGGTCAGTGGTGGCACTGGCCTTTAATCCCAGCATGGGTCTCTTGAATTCAAGGCCGCCTGGTCTACAGGGCTAGTGAGAAGATAGGCTACAAAGCTACAGGAAAAACCTTGCCTCAAAAAACAAACCAAAAAAACCCCACGCTCTCTAACAATGTGCACACAAATGCTACAACCAATCATATTAGCTCAAAACTTGCACCAAAGCACCCCCTAACATCCATGTGAAAAGCAGGTGTCAATGTTGGGAAAGTGGAAATTCAGTCTGCACAAAAAAAAAAAATATAGTCGACAAGTCATTCTAGTAGCTAGTTCATGTCTACAGTGTGTAGGGGAGGATTGCTGAGCCTAAGAGGTCAAAACCGCCCAAAAAAACCAAAATCAAAGAAAGGGATTCAAGCATCTGAGAAGTAGTCAGGTGGTGGTGGTACATGCTTTTAGTCCCAACACTTGGGAGGCAGAAGCAAGTGGAGTTAGAGACCAGCCTGGTCTACAGAGTGAGAGCAAGTTCCAGGACAGGTTCCTAAGCTACAGAGAAAAACTGTCTTGAAAAAGAAAAAAATTGAGCCCTAGACACCCACACTGCACACATGCAATGAAACTGCATGTCTGGATCATATTTCTGATATTTGCCACATTTCACACACCCTCACCATTTTGTCACAGAAAGACCCCCCAAAAAAAAAAACACAAAAAAAATCCCAAAAACCCACAAAGACTAGCTGGAAGAGGGGTCACTTTCTGCACTTACATTGGATGTTACACATTTCCATATGCTTTCATGGCCCCTTTTGCAATCCTCATGGCTCATTCTAGTTGAGTTACAATAAACTATTCTTTATTATCCCAGCAATTTTCAGGGAAAACAGCCTGCCATCTTAGACTCCACCGTCTTTGTGGTTCATAACTTAGAATAATCTGTGCCCTGTCACAGTATACTGAGTATTTACAATAGACTCAGAGCAGAGAAGAGATCACAGCAAAGGCAGACTATGTCCACTTGTGCGTTCTAAGAGCATAGGCACAACCACATGGGAGACAACCAGCCTCCCCTTCATATATATTCTTTTTTTATTTTCTTATTATACCTTCCCAAAACAGAGACATTCAACAGTAGTTAGAATGGCCATCTCCCAACATTTAAAAAAGCTGCATCACCCAGTGGGTGAACAAAGAAAAGAGTGGCAACCTAGAGTTCAGCCGAGTCAGCCACTGTGGAGCCGTTAGTGGTGAGGTCTTCCAACTTCAAAGTGATGTGTCTTCAACATATACCATCATTTTAGTGGAAAAACATAATTAATTTTGGTGAAATGAGATTCATTTCCAGACAGAATTACTAACAGTATTCACTGAACTTCTGCTCTTCTTGGTGAACTGTGAGGAAAATGAAAGGTAGCTAGAAGATCAGTGGGATTCCAGCTCCAGCTGCAGACAGACAACACACCAGAACAAAACATTTCTGCTGGGATTCACAAAGCTGACAGCAGTTTCAAACCTGCAACTTAGTTACAGACCAATGACACAACCTTTTCAAATGGCAAAAATACAAAAAAGTGTTACAAAAATATTTCAGAAAAAGTGCATAGTCTAAGTGCATAGTAAATAAAAGCACTGAAAAATATCTTGCTAGAGAGGGAGTTCAGCCTGGAAATTTATAACCAAAGCTGAACAGTTTTATCTTACACAAACTATAATCAAAAATAGCTTTATGAGACTGATTTCTGGCTAAAAGTATCAAAGGGTTTATTAGTCAAGAAACAAACACCTTAACTGACAAGCATGGTTAGAAAAGAAACAGAAGCTGCCACCCACCAGTCCCACCTCACTAAGCCTTCTTTAGCTTTATGGTACTAGTACATCTCTTCATAACAGAATGTGGCAATCATGGAATTAGTTATTGCTGTTCAAACTAAAAAAAAAAAAAAAAAAAAAAAAAAAAACCACAACAAATCAATCCCAACCATCTTCTCAAACACGTGTCAATTTACAATTCAAGAGTATTTTACACAATAGGCTCCTGGCAGCATTTTCAGACAAATGATCTTTTAATTTATCCTGACATGCTATAATGAATAAATTACACCATTTGAAGAATTATGGTCAATAAGTTTCCTCTTCGTTTGGATCAAAGGAAAAAGAAAAGCGGCCAAAAGAGACCATGAGGAAGCGTGCACAGGTACCTACAGAAGCGGGGCTAGAGGGTCAGGATCACTAACTTCACACTGTGTGACTCTCTTAGAGCCATTTCACAAGGATTTTTAAGAAAAATATCTTGTAATATAGTTATTAAACCCTTTAACACTTCCACTCTTATTCAGAATCAGTCCATCTGCTTGCTAGTCAGTGGCCATAGGAGTCAATGCCAAAGTTATGGCAGCTGCAGTACTGGGTATTGTGCCTGTGAGTCATTGAAAAAAAAATAATGGAAAGGATGCCCTTCTCTTTAGAGCAAGACAAAAAAATCTTTCGCAGCAGAGGAATATAACAATGACTTGAAGTAATCTATCAAAAAAAATTAGGGAAAGCTGGGCATGGTGGCTCAGGTTTTTAGCCCCAGGATGCTAGGGAGGCAGAGAGGGGAGGATCTCAGAGTTTAGGGCCAGCCTGGTCTGTACAGTGACTTCCAGGCTAGCCAGAGCCACAAAATGAGACCCTGCCTCAAAACATAAAAAATTGAGGAGATATACTTCATGTTGAGTCAGCAAGGCATTTTGTTTAAAAAATTTCACTTCCTTACAGAAACAGTTTTTAGTTTTTAATGAACTTGTAAACAAAAAGCTCCCATTTCAAAATAAAAACAAAATCCCAGATCATATAGATGTTTACAGTGATTACATTTATCTAAGCAACACACATACATGTTCAGTTGTAAGACGGTAACTAAATTTGTGACAAATATGCTTTTATAATAGCAAGAACATTATAGAGTTAATGCAGAGTCCTAAGGATAATCTAGTAGTCGCTATGTTTTTTTTTTTTAAGTCTTCACTTTAGATGCTGTTATTTCTAGCACAGGTAAGCAGGCAGAGTCTTTCAAATGCTCAAACACTGGAATCTTTGGTTGCTACCATATCAGCTGGCTTGCAAACAAGAAGCCAGCCTTTTAAAGAATGTTTTAAGTTAACAACTTGCAAACCCCAGGGATGGAAAGCCCTAAGAACACACAATTGTGAACATTCACAACCATCACAACTGTGGCTGAAGACTGTTCATGCCGTTCTTCTGAAAAGAGATCTCAAAAGCAGTATAGTTCAAAATAAAAGGTTTTAAACAAAAAAAAATTGGCATATGCACAATTTCTCCACCAATTCGTGTGTCAACCATTTAGTTAACTTTTCCACTTGAAAAAAAATGCAATAGAAAACCGGACACCATGTTTCACTACCTCAGTTAATATTCACAATTACAGCGGCTACAGCTCAGGGTCAGCACCAGCAATGCTGCCCAGGGCCAGTTTATACTGAAATTAAGTTCTTTACACCAAGTAAATGGTTGTCCACAACCACTGGCTAGTGTACATATGAACTAAAAGTCTAGTTTGGGGAGAAACAAATGCTGCTCCAATCATCTGCTCTGCTGCTTCTCTTCCTCAATTCATGCCTAGAAACCTATTAAAAAACAAAACAGAAAAAGGTTGTTACAAGTTTTAAACTTTTACAAACTCCCCAAATTAGAGAGCTAGGACAATAACCACATTTTAGTGGCTGTTGTTCTTAACGTGAAAATCATCAAGCCTGACCTTTCAAAATATACAACTTCCTAATTAAAGCCATTTCTCGCTGATTTGAATGACTGAGGAAGAAGCCTATAGTCAGTTACAGCCTCAGCATGCAGCTCCAAGCTATAGTAAATGACTAGCTATCCAAGAGGATGCCCAGTTCTTTTAGACCCAGAACACAAATTATTTCAGAAACCCAACAGAAATGAGGAACAGGTGACATTACTGCAACAACTAGAGGGTGGTTCTAACTAGATCAGAAGCCAAATTTGTATATACCATTTCTGGCAGAATTTTCACAACAGTAAGAGTTATTTCACTTTTTAAAGCATAACTTTTTTGTTATACCTCTAAGAAATATGTACTCTGCATACAGAAACTTTACACTGATCTTCATACTTGTTTAACTTCCACTGTTGCATTAAAAAGACAAGTGTCGCTGGGCAGTGGTGGCACACGCCTTTAATCCCAGCACTGGGAGGCAGACCCAGGCGGATCTCTTTGAGTTTGAGGCCAGTCTGGTCTACAAGAGCTAGTTCCAGGACAGGCTCCAAAGCTAGAGAAATCCTGTCTCGAAAAACCAAAACAAATAAACAAAGAAACAAAAAACCCCCACTCTACTCACTGACTTGTGAACTAGAAATGAGCAATGCAATGCTTTGGCATTGTTTACTCCCTGTCCTATCCTGTCGTACAGTTCCTTCTCCCACAAGTGAAGCCAGGGCTTCTGCATTAAGGATGCTGGTTCTACACACGCCCACCTATTGATACTCTTAATAACCTGGACATCCCATAAGCAAGAACCATTTTGTCTATTCCCTTCTAAACCCTGAGATGACTGAATTACATTTCTGACCATTTAACTTCTTTAACAAAAATCAAAACAAACCTACCACATTACAGAAAAACCATGCTTTGGCATGGAGAAGTATATTTCTCCCCCAGCTCTCCGCCAACATTGGTGGGATATTTCCTTTGGGTTTGGTGGGATTTAGAATATACCCCTACTACTTACTCTTTATTACAGATGTTTTTAAGACTAAAACTGGAAAATCAGTATCAAACATTTATAATCATCATTTTTTTTATAAGCATTCCTTCACCAGTTAACTAGGAACTTTTCATTTGGGAGGAAAACCAGACATCCTCATGTATTGATAAATACAATTAAGCTTTGAAGGCAATGATGTGCTTTACTTCTCCTTCCCACTGTCAAGTAGGAGTAGCTATTTAACAAACACCAATTCCATCATCCTAAAAGCATAGAAAACACACACTAAGATTATGAAACAGCATTGGCAAACTTAAAAACAAAAAATCTGTTGTGCACATGCACTCTTATATTCAGGCTAGGTTGAAATCAGGTGGTATCTTTCCTGATGGCTCATCACCTTGAATATACCGATGCAGGGCCTTTTGCTGAACCTGGAGCTCACAATCGGGCCAGCTTTCATTGGGGATGCTGTCTTTTACTTCCAGGTGTTGGGATTCCAAGTGGACAACCATATCTACCCAAAACTTAAGGGTTTTGGAGGATCTGAAGGCTGGTCCTCATATTCTGTGCTAAGTGCTTTATCTATTGGGCCACCTTCCCAGGCACAGTAAGGCCTACTTTAAAAAGTTATTAACCAAACCCTATTTCCATCTGTAAACAGACCAGACCACAATGTAATTCCAATTTCATAGAGTAATAAGTTAAAAGTTATTTAAAATCTAGAAACTATGGACTAGCTAAAGAGAAATGACCTTTACCCCCATTAGTATTTGGTTTTAACTATGAAAGTTATTCATAAATTGTAAAAACAAACATGATTTTCCTGGCTACAAAAACTAGGGTTCCCCCCTTTATAATAATTTGCTGTAATTATGTGATTATATTTTAGTTTTGTTACATTCAGTATCCCTCCATGCAAGCAGGTCTGAAGTGGAAAACCAGTCACTAACAAACTATAAGCCAAATACAAACAACTTGGTTTTTAATAACAGGTAAGTTCTAGGTCAAAAGTCTTTCTTTGTGGAATGGCTAGTTCAGTCTCTAGTTACAACTGTTTAGGGCTTCGTTGAAGATTAGCCTAACAATATTCCTGGTAGAATAAAGCAGTCAAATCCAGTTTTAGTTCTTCAGCTAGATAGGTCAATGGTAGGATGATCTTTCTACCCAGGTGACATCCCTCAAATGAGCGGTTCTTGGATGGTAATCAAGAAGGAAAAACACAATAGCAGGCCTCCAACATTCAGTCTTCAACTACCACTAAGCAGTCTCTTCCAGTGTGCTTTAGTTTTTGTGTTAAAAATCTTGCAGCCTAGGTAGCATTTCTGGTTCCAAAGTACATCTTCACTGTGACATCAGTTAAAAGGAGGGACGAACCTCTTCTTTTCCTAAAAGAGAGGGAGAATGAAGACTATTATTACCAAAGTTGCAGGGTTAGCGTGACGATCCAGGAATTAAGCTACATTCTAAACAGGAAAAAAGTGCTTATTTTAATTTATATAACAATCATACTTTATCCCCTCAAAAAGAAATCTACAAGAAATTCAGGAATTCACTGCAAACATGTCCAATTTTTAAAAAGATAGCCAGAATCCATTTTAGACACATATAGTTATGTTTTGAGACAGTTCCTCCTGTCTCTACATACCTCTGTATTAATGAGATTATAATTAAGGGCTACCAACCAGTTAAAGGATGTTCATGCAGTAATAAGGTTTATATATTTATGGTGGGTGTTTGAAATTTAGGCTCCTTCCACAGTATAATAAGAACAAAATCGTTTAAAGTTATTTTCAACTCAATAATCAACATACAATGTCATTTGTTGTATTAAGTGACTTTTCCTACAATATTCTCCTATAGTCTTCTGGTTACACAAGATTAAGCTAGGTGAATTTTGAATTAAGCTGCCAGTATGTATGAACCTGTCACATTCTACCAAAACCAATCACCTAACAAACTCTGCTCTACAAAATGAACACTGTGAAAGATGAAAGTATTTTTGATTGCACACGGGAAATTTATGTGTGACAGGTTTAACTCCTCCTTAAAATGGACCAACAGACTAAAAAGGATCTGAATGACTGTCTTCTCTACTCAGATTCATTTTCTAATAGTTTCCATAGTTGCTAAGCTGAACATACCTGTTACAAAGGAATCTGTCCCAACTGGCAGATGGTGGGCATTATATAGCGCTCTCCTAGGCCTTCTGACGGCCATCACAGAACTGAGCTGAGAGTTAACACGCCCAGGGAGCCTTGAAGGTCTCTTGCACTTTCTTCATTTCTTGGTGTCGCTCTCTCCAGTTTTACTGTCCACAATGAGAAAAGCTGACGAAAATCCCAGGTTTCAGCAAAGATTCAGTTCCCAGGTCTTCTTTGGACTGAGTGTATTCAGGGTAAGTCAGTTTCTCCAGGCATCGCCAGGTCTTCCCTTTCCTGTTTTGGGTTAAGTTGCTGAATTATCAGCTGTGTTCCTGGCAGCAGTTGGTGAAGTCAGAAAAGGTTAAACTACACATGGTAAAGCCCTGTAGGCTGCTGGGGATCACTGACAGAGGTAGGTTAGTGTGAGGGAAAACACTTAAGTCTTAAAAGGTCAAGGCCACTCTCATACTTGTTGTTTTTCTGCATCAGCTACTTGTGGGTATATCAGAATTAACTGAATTATTTAAATGTTCATAAAATATTTCTTCTTTGCCTCTTCTAGGTCATAAACAAGTACCTTTCTGACAATCATAAACAGTTGAAGAACACCAATTAAATGGATTGTCAAGTGTTCAGAGGGAGAAGTTTTTCATCTTCTCTTTGCTACACAAATAGAAATAAAAAATTCAATCTTGGGGGCACTTCAGCACTGCAGGACAAAGTCTAAGAGACATGAGGGGAAATCCTTTCTCTTGGTCTTGATTGGCTTTGGAATGCAGTAACTGAAAGGCCTAATGCAAAGTATCAGAGCAGAGATCCACCTATAACATAAGAAGCATACACTAGCTAAATAAGCAAATATATATATATATATTAATATATTGAGACAGGGTTTCTCTTGTAGCTTTGGAACCTGTCCTGGAACTAGTCTTGCAGATCAGACTGGCCTCAAACTTGTAGATCATCCACTCTGCCTCCAAAGTGCTGGGATTAAAGGTGTGCGCCCAGCATGATCAAGATTTTTAAGAACACTTGAACACTCTCAGTAAGTGGCTAGAAATTTCTGTAATATCTATGAAAGAAACATATGCTTAAAAAATAACTGCCAAGTAGCCAAAAACCAGAAACCCTCACAAAACCCAAAAGAACTATAAAAAATATAATAGTAAATGCCAACATTTAGAGGATCTTTCCAGAAGAGAACCTTTAGAGGCCTGCTTGAAGATTTATGAACTGAATTCACTGATATATACAAGCATCTGAGATTATCATCAAAAGGGAGGGGGGAGGAAGGCTATAATATGTATGTCCTAAGGGGTATCTTCTACTCTTTTTATTTTTGTCTTTGAGAGTTTCACTATATAGCCCAAGCAATCCTCAACCAGATCCAGATCCATCCTTCTACCTCCCAAGTCTCGGATTATAGGTTATGAGCCACCACCTCCAGCCACTTTCTATAATTTTTTGTTTCGTTTTGCTTTTCAAGACAGAGTTTCTCTGTGTAACAGTTCTAGCTGTCCTGGAACTCACTGAGCTCCGCCTGCCTTTGCCTCCTAAGTGCTGGGATTTACAGGTAGGACCACCACTGCCGTGCCACTTTCTATAATTTTTGAGCTGAGAGAAATACGGTGCTACCATAATTTGGAAGATTCCATGAGATCAAAAGCTAAATTAGCAGAAACTAAGTATTGTTTTATACACCCTATTATTTTAGAATCACCTGCATAATGTGAGTGGCAGAGGGTCTAAGACTAATTTCCTCGTGCTTATTTCATGCCATCCTTAAGGCAGATGCATTTTTCTTAGCTTTCTATACGAAGAGAGCGCTTTCTGTACGAACACTAATTTTATGAATGTTAAGGAGTCGAAAGTCCACCTCTTTTACTGTTTGTTCTGGATAGTGGCACAGCTTGTTGTGCATCTCTGTGTGGGTTGTGGTCAAGTCTGGTGGTGTCTTATTTTTTGGAGTTGGGAGTCTTCCACTAGGACAGAGCTTATTGATTAGGCTTTATAGGGCCAGCCAGGAAGCCCCAAGGTTTTGCCTGTCTCCACCCTGCTAGCTGGGGTGGGCGCACAAGCAAACCTCATTACAACTTGCTAGCTTTGTTGCTGAGACAGGGTCTCTGTCTCACCATTTTGAGGTTGGCCTCAAACTCAGAAATCTGTTTGCTTCTATGCCCAAGTGTTGGGATTTAGGGTGTGTGTTCTTGCTGGCTTTTAAAATGGGGGTTCTAGAGAACTGAACTCAGGTTCACATTCATACAAGGAAGCACTTTCCAACTTAGCTAACTTTCTAGACTCAGACTGACATATTTTAGTGGCAAGCAGTATTTCGCTCAAGGTAAATAAATAAATAACCCCCCCAAAACAACAAAAACCCTCTTGGTGACCCATCCCACAACTCTCCCCATCCCTGTGAGAAGGAACACTGGCCATTAACTCTTGAGCTCAAGCAATCCTCATCTCAATCTCCCAGTAGCTAAGACTATAAGCATTCACGTCACTGAACCTGGTCTTAGAAATGTACCTTTTGAAAGCAGTCATTAAGGTATTTACTGAAAATAATCTCATATTTCAGAACATTGTAAGTTCATGTACATGTAATAATTTGCATGACCACTGTGTCTATTGATGTTTTAACTGTTTTATGATTTTAAGTTACTTTTATGAAAAAGTTACGATACAGAAGAAGGCTTAAACTTAAGTTTAATCACTTTTTTTTTTTCAAGGAAACATACTAACTCAGTGGATCCAACTTCTCGTCTTTAATACCTGGATAAAGCAGGACAAAAATTCTGCTTTTATATTGAGTAAGAAACACGTAGGAAATTAGAACAATGAAACTAGGTCAAAATGAAAATACTTTTTTCTGAAGGCTGCTGAATGCCTGAAGAAAAATGTTCTAGGCCAGATGAGATTTCAATTTCAGTTCTAGAAGCTGCAATTTGTGATGGATCCTATTATCCCAGCCAGCTTTCGGGGGAAAAAAAAAAGGCTTCATTTCATGAAAAAGGCAAACATAGGCATTGCTTACTAGCTTAGTTAAGAGTCTCTCCACTTCTCACAAATACTTGTCACCTACTTCAACGCAAGAGTACTTACACAGTATTAAGAGACAAAGGAGGCATTCAAGTCCCAACTAAAGTACAGAGGCTGAACACCCTGAGCACCCACTTAGCTCAGGCCTCATCATTGAAACCCATCCTCCACCAAATCTTGAACTCGATCCTTCCCAAATACAGAAACATAGAAAGGAAGCCCCTCAACTTTACTGAGCTGCTGGGACAAGGATGGACATCAGTTCATTCCATTTCTTCAAATGTTCCTCAGATACTAGAAGCTGTTCTTAACAAAGACAGGGTCTTATGTAGCCCTGGATGTCCTGAAATTCACTCTGTAGACCAGGCAGACCTTGAACTCATGAGATCGGCCTGCCTTTGCCTCCCAAATGCTTGGATTAAAAGCATTTGCACCCACACCCGGTCTAAAATCTATTTTTAAGTTTAAAAATTATTTAAATGCAACACTAAAAATATAGACTATTACTAACAAATACTAGTATTTGAAAACCACATTCAGACTAGAGCAGTCTTTCAGAAATAAAGTAACTAGAAACCAAAAACCAAGGCTTACCTGCCCACCACTTGTACAAAGCAGGCAGGCTTCAATAGGTAAGCCCCAGAAGGGGAGACAACAACATGGAAGCCAGGAGTAGAACTTTAAGGCACCAGGAATAGGGAGTGATGTTGTGCTCTGACAGTTCTACTCCTTAGAAGCACTGAAAGTGCCAGAAAGAGACAGAGACAGACTAGCAGTTTAATGGCATTTGCCTCAGTTATCTTCAATTGACAAGGTCTAACTGCAGACTTCAATTTCACATTGAATGAACCCTAGTGCCTAAAGTTCCTTCGCATTTCAATAAAGCACTTCTTTAAAGGATCATCATGAAATTAAGATCTGCCATAGCTCATTAGCAGAGAGAGAATTTCTGATTTAGGAAGATATGCTGAGCTTTGCAGTTAACAAGGTGCTCTGCAATTGAGAAGATAGACATGTTAAAGGCAATGCCAAGACTCACCTCTTAAAATTAGATCAGGTTCACATTTTCCCATTAAATGCTAAAGCATTAGCATGCAAACAAACAATATAAATATCTTAACAGTTAGTCTGAAAGTAAGTCAAAATACCATGGCTAACCAGATTCTGTATTAAATCAACAAGTGTTAGGTCTAGGATTTTGGATTGATTGGCAATACCATATTCCCAACACCAAATGTTTATTTTGGAAAAGGGTTAATGAATGAGTAAAAAAGATGCGGTTGTTAAAAATGACCCAAAATCCCAAGAGAAATGATATAATACACACATATATGTATATACAAATACATATACATATATATGAACAAGGACATTTGGGTTTAAAGTTAGTAGTCAAATTTTCCAAGGACGTCTTTTTTTTTTTTTTAAATACAAGCCAAATTTTATGTGTTTTAAAACCACCTCCTTGATCTAACACTGTTAGAAATGAATGAATTACCCAATTTGTATTTAATTTTTTTCCCTGTAACGTCACTTGGTTCTTGGCTACTAACCTTTCATGTTACTCTTGGTTTTGTCAGTTTGCTTGCCTGTGGGGGTTTGGGCCTGCTGACCCTGCCCACTGGAAGAGGCTGCCTGCTGTGCTGCTTTCTGCTTTAACATCGTCCAATCAAATGTATAGTCATATTGGTGGTTCAGGGTCCTGAAAAATAAAATGCCATGTTAACCTTTAATACCATCCAGCTAAATAGGCTACTCACTTCTCAAGACAGTTGAGGGCATTTCTTTTCCTATTATATAGCCCCAGTTGGCCTAGAACTCTCCAAGCTCAGATCTGCTTGCCTGTTTCCAGAAGGCTGAGATTAAAGGCAAGTACCACTTGTGTCCAGCTCCAGGGAGCCTCTTTAGAATATTTTGTCATAAGCATGGTAACCTCTAAGATTTTTCTTCTTGTAAGTAACTTTAAATAATTATTTACTTCTCACATGTCACAACTGAAAGGAAAATGTTAGCCACTCTGGTCTGGTGGATTAGATTTAAAAAAAAAAAAAAACTTTTCAAAAAGAAACTGCCTTTTAAATTTTCAGTGACATAAGCCTTTAACCCCAGTGTTCAGTAAGACAGATATCTACTGAGTTCAAGGTCAGCCTGGTCTACAGCAAGACCCTGCCTTAAAAAACAAAATCCAAACAGAAACTTCCATAGGGGCATACTAGAAATGGAAAAACAAACAGTAACAATAAGAACAAAAAACCCAGAATAAGCAACTACAGTGAGTCAAGCTGTCAATTACCTAGAAAGATTCATTTAGAACCTCCTAGGGGAGGAGCATGTATACAACTGGCAGCTTTGTGAGGGAGATGGTGTTAGTATTTTGAACATCATTTCTGGAATTAATGATGACCCTGAACTCCCAATCCTCCTACCTCTATCTTCTAAGTGCTGGAGTCTCTGAAGCCCTCTGGCAGATTCTATATTTTAATGCCCTTTTCTTTTTCTTGGGAGAGGGAACACATAATTTCAAGACAAGTTTCTCTGTGTAGCCCTGGCTGGCCTGGGACTCAGAGATCCACCCTTGCCTCTGCTTCCTAAGAGCTAGGATTAAACATATGCACCACCATTCCTGGCTTTTAACACCTTTTTATTTGGTACTGAATAGGTTTCTGTATGACTGAAATTACTGTTTAACAATTTTTTAAAAAAATCATTTACTTCTAAAATTATTTTGAGATTAATGTAATTACATAATTTCTTTCTTCCTCACTCCAAAATGTCTATATAACCCTCCTTTAAAAAAATAAATAAATAAAAAATAAATCAGCCAGGCCATGCCTTTAATCCCAGCACTTGGGGAGGCAGAGACAGGCAGATCTCTGTGAGTTCGAGGCCAGCCTGGTCTACAGAGTGAGTTCGAAGACAGGCACCAAAGATAGAGAAACCCCGTTATGAAGAAAAAAAGAAGAAATTATAACCATTTTGCATGAACTGATGTTAGACACTCTCTCTCTCTCTCTCTCTCACATCTATGAGTACAACCTGCTCAGTATGTGTAATGTTATGTATGTTTTTAGGACTGACTACTTGGTATCGCATAACAACCACCTGGTGAAGACAATTTCTCCTGCTCTCCTTACTTAATTTAAGCTGTCATGCTGATGAGATTTTATGGGTACAGCTTCTGATGTTCCTAAGTTATACAATCTCATAGCCTGTGACCACTGAGCCTTAGATTAGGGATTTGTTATTCTGTATAACCGGGATGGGGCAAAAATCATTCCTAATTATGTATATGTAAAACACACACTGGGGGTGGGAGGAGGGGCAATTGTACACGAGCAAATACACATGAAGGCCAGAGGTTATTTGATCCTGTGGAGCTATAGGTGGTTATGAGCTGCCCAATGTGAGTGGTGGGAACCAAATCTGAGTTGCCTACAAGATCAGTATGTTCTCCTTAAGCCATCTTTCAACCTGTGCAGCCACTAGGGATTAACAACTGACCTGAAAAGGATGCGGAATAGCTGCCTCAGATACATGTAATCCGGAGCTTCCTCAAAACGCAGCCCACGACAGTAATTTAAGTACATGGCAAATTCTGCAGGAAACCCCTATTGAGTCAACATTTAAAAAAAAGTGAAAAGCAAAAACACCAAGTTAGGAAAATCAAAGGAAAGTACATGTTGTCCCGGCTAGTTTCTTTTAACTTGAGAAACTGCCCCCACCAGATTGAATCATTTTCTTGATTTAATGATTGATGTAGGAGAGCCCTTTCTCACTAGGGATGGTGCCAGCCCTGGGGAGTAAGCCATTAAGCAGCAGCCCTCCTGGCTGGTTCAGCTCCTTAGTCCAGGTTCCAGACTTAAATTCCTGCTGACTTCCCTCAGAGATAAAAGTATGGCCTGAGAGTTCTAAAATGAAATAAATTCCTTCGCCCCAAGTTGCTTTTGGTCACAGTGTTTGTTACATAACAGCAATAGAAACCCTAAGACAACTGTGAAAGAAACCATCTTTTTCTATAGCACAATTCAGAATTTTTTTCTGCAGGTAATAACAAAGACAACTGATTTTTTTTTTTTGTCTTACTAGGAAAATTACTAGGTTGATTTCCCTACGCTGAGATTGGATGTCTGTTAATGCAGGATTTGCTTTTTTTGCCAAGCGGTGGTGCACACCTTTAATCCCAGCACTCAGGAGGCAGAGGCAGGCAGGTCTCTGAGTTCAAGGCCAGCCTGGTCTACAAAATGAGTTCTAGGACTGGCTCCATAGCTACTGAGAAACCCTGCTTTTTTTTTATTAACGTGATTACTTTTTACTTTCTCTCTGTGTTCACTACATATGTGTATGGATACATATGTGCTATAGCATGCACATGGAACAGAGAACAACTTATGGGAGTTGGTTCTTTCCTTCCACTTATCTCAAATATCAAACTGAGGCTATTGGGCTTGATGGCAGGTATCTTCTCACTGTGCCATCCCACTGAACTTTATATAAAAGACTTACTTATTTATATATGTACACTGTATCTGCTTCGTATGTGCTTTGTGCCCAAAGAGGATAAAAGCAAGAAAAGTGTGTCTGGAGCCTGAGTTACTAGTGGTTATAAACCACTCAATGTGGGTGCTGGCAACTGAACTTGAACCTCCTGTAAGAGCAGCAAGTACTACTTTTGTTTGTCTTTTGAGACAGGATCTATCTACACAGTCCTGAACTCCCAACTCTTGAGTCTGGAATGCTGGGATTAAAGGCACAACTATGACACCACACCTAACTCTGGCTGCCTAGATAGATCAGACTGGCTCTGCCTCCCAAGTACTGGGATTAAAGGTGTGTACCACCACACCTGGCCATGTGAATTACTTTTGAATATTCATCACGTACACTTACCTTACACAAAACTTCAACAGGAGTGGACATCTTCTTTTCACTAATCTTTTCATATTTCTGTTTCTTTGTTGCAGCCTGTAAAAGGTTGTTCAAAGATGGATTTAATACTTAAAACAAATGCAGCAGTTGAACTCACTAGACAGAATATACAGAGATTCAGCATGTGACAGTTAAGAAAAGAATACATGGAATTAAGTCCATATCGGATAAAGCTACTCACTAAAGAACTGAGCATTGTACTATTTTCCTTTAAAGGTTTAAAATAGCTATTAAAAATTCTACACACACTCAAAAGCACACTTCAACATCACAAGCCCTGTGCTTATAATGCTTTTATCTAGATAAGGCAGGTTGTCACCAATTAGTACCAGCACAAGAACACTGCGCTCAGGTTTAACAATTGCTCTTAACTAATTTCTTACTGAAATATTTAATTTATTCCCCCAAATTAAAGGCAACAGCAAATTAACTTTGGCTGAAACTCAGATCTGGAAAACACTTTAAAGGGCACCTCCACAGTATTTACTTTCTTTTTTCTCTGCCCTTTCAACGCTCCTTCCCCTGAGATGGAAGGGTTGGTTCCTTACTTATGTATGGCATCTAAGGTTGCTCTTAATCTTCTGGACCCATACCACTCCCCAAGTTCTGGGATCACCTGTCTCATATTCTTCCTTCAGATAAGATACACAAAAACAATCCCCAGTAATTTGAATCTGATTTACCTTTAGCCCTTGCCAGGGCAGACTGGTCCTATTAAAATACATCAAAACATATCCTAAAGATTCCATGTCATCTCGGCGACTAGAAAAGAGAATGTTATTTTATGAACCAGATAGTGAAAAATATAAATACGAAGTTCTGTACACATAAGAAACAATGTTCACAAATGACAAAGACTATTGGATGTCTTACACAATTAGATAATTAGAGTTCAAAATGGATTAACTACACAAGGTTGTCAGAGAACTTAAAGAATGACAATATAGCTAGATAACTCTCTAAAAGTTAATGAATAATGAAAAACTAGTAAGAGATATCTTTAAAGTTCAACTCCTAAAGATCTTCTACAGATGCTGAAACAAACAAAACAGCTAAGCTCACAAGTGTATACACACTTAATGCACTTGTGCTAAGAGAAATAAATCCAGTGACAGGAAAAACCCTTGGACAGGTAATATTTTAAGATCCACAAAGTGAATGCAATCAATCACAGTACATATCAAGAGTATTCAGAAATTTACTATTTCTCTTCCCACATTTCAACCCAAAGACAGACTTTTTGCTTTGTTTCTGTTAGTGAGGAAATGCTAGCCAAAAACCAAAACGAACTCAAAAGCAACAACACCACAAAACAAACAAAAAAACAGGAAGACAGATCATGGTCTACTAATCATATTTTGGTTTATTACAAATCTCTTAATTTTTATTTGTCCTGAGACTGACCTTAAACTTGGACCTAATCTTGTCACAGACTACCAAAGCGCTGGGATTACAGGCATGAGCCACAAAGCTCAGTTCTGTTACAGTACTTTCCTTGTAAAAGTGATCCATGGATCCTCACCACCCCTTGGAACTCAAGTTATTGGAACATGGTAGAAGAATGGAGTCACGTAAGGGGAATTCAAATTGTTTTTAAGAAAACAAGAGTATTGAGATCTCAGTTTTCTTCAAAAACATGGGATTGTTCTTGGAATGCGCTTTCGTGCCCCTCCCAGGTGGTAGGGGATAGGAGTTTATTCAGATTATTCATCACAACTGGCTATTATTGTTTATATGCCTCAATGGAAAAACATTTTTGCCATGTGCCGTTTGTGCGGTTTGTCACTGTGATGGACACTTATGTGACTTATCTTAATCCTCAGAGTATAAATTGTCCGATGCTCTGAATAAAGCTAGCTATTGCATGAAAATTTAGTCTACCCCATTTTTAGGCTCCACTCTCCCAGATTCACACTGCCAACTACAGAGATAAGCACAACCCATAATACTTAAAATACACAATGCCCAAGATCAGTACTTAAAAAAGTAGGTATATGTTAAACTGCAAAGAGAGGTCAAAATACTAATTATGTTTCCAACTTCCATGTTTAGTAGGCTTTTGTTTTTTCATTTCTTTTTTTAGATAAGGTCTCACAATGTGGACCCCACTTAGCTAGCACATGTCATATAGCCAAAAATGGCCTTGAATTTTCTTTTTCTTTTTGGTTTTTCGAGACAGGGTTTCTCTGTGGCTTTGGAGCCTCTCCTGGAACTAGCTCTTGGAGACCTGGCTGGCCTTGAACTCACATAGATCCACCTGCCTCTGCCTCCTGAGTGCTGGGATTAAAGGCGTGCGCCACCACCGCCCACTTGAATTCTTAACAGTCATCCTGCTTCAGCCTCCTACAGCTAGCTAAGACGGCAGGCATGTGTCACCATACTAGACATTTAACTTTCTAGCCCAGAGACAACTTTCAAGAAAGAAAATAAAAAGTGCCATTAATTTACCTGGCTTTTCTGTACTAGTTAAAAGCAAAAGGTACAACAATACGCAATTTCTTAATCCTCAGCCAAGAAGCACCCTTAAGACACAAAGAAACTTTAATACAAACTCAAGAAAAGCCATCAATTGCTTGCTTCCATTATGGATTTGATAAGACTCACCTCTGTTCAATACCAAGATGTGCATTGATGCTAGCGTATCGAGCAGTCCCAGTGAGATTTTTATCTTCTCTGTATGGTATGTGTTGCCTTGTCCTGTTGTCTCTGTACTTTTTGGCCAAACCAAAATCAATAAGGAATAACTTTAAAAGAAAAACAAAGAAAAATTAGGCCTCTAGCCTTTTTTCAATTAAACAAGTATACCCAAATATCAAAATGAAATATAAATAGAACAGTTAATAGATTTAACATCCCAATAAGCCTTTACTATTCTTCACAAGTAACCCCCAACCATTATCCTTATTTATGAAATTTGACCTGCCCAGTTCTTAAACACATAGTAGCCTGTCTTCACACAGTGAGTGTACACACACACACACACACACACACACACACACACACACACACACACACACACACACACGTCTTAAGGCAGAGTTGTCAAGAATGCTGTTTACCACATGAAATTTGAAAGCCCGTTTTTATGGGTGAAACAAGCATGTTCCAAAATTTATGTACAAGTTTCTGGACTCTTTTCTCCCACAGAGGTCACTCTTCAGTATGCTAATAAAAGGCTAATTATTTAAATAACATAATCCTCAAAGTCTGATAAAAAATCATTTTTAAAATAAAAACAAGAGCATGCACTACACTGTTTCCTAAGATATCTAAAAAATATAAAATGTTCACCCGAAAATTAAATTTGAAAGTACAGCATTTAAATTAAGGTGGCTTTCAAATTATCTGCCTAAATGAGCTCACCCAAAGCCACATTAGCATTTTAGAAGAAAATGTTTTGTTGTATATAATCTACATGGCAGCCAGGGAATAAAAGAACAGCACATTTTCTCTAATTCAAATTTGATCTACAAAACTGAATTTTTAAAAAGGAAAACTTATTTTTTGATGAAAGGCAACAAAATTCATTCTTTTACCAATGTATTTGAAGTTTTAACTTTTATAAAAAAAAACCTACTTGCCATACTGTACTATAATAAAATCCTATCATCAACATTATCAAGCTTGACATATCTGTGTGCAACTATATGCAATGAGACTTGTGTCTCTTCTAATTACACCTACACTTTATTTTTGTTAAACCACTGGGTCTCTTCTACCAATATAGAATCTGTGATGTTTTAGAAAACTGCTATGATAATCTTTTAAAACTCATGTTACAAGTAAACAAATCATCTATTCATGTTAAGATCAGCGAGGCCTGGTAGCACATGCCTTTAATCCCAGCATTTGAGAGACAAAGGCAGGCAGATCTCTTCTTTCAAGGCCAGCCTGGTCTGGTCTACAAGGTAAGTTCCAGACTAGCCAGAGATACATTAAAAAAAAAAAAAGCATGTTTCAACAAATAAAACAAACCCTGCTTCTGCCAGCTATTGTGCCTATACTTTCATTTGATCTAAATAATAAATTACTAGTGATAGATAAATTTAACATAGGTGGACAATGAAAGCCCTGCAAATCTAATATTAAACTCTCTAGCAATCAAGTTATTTAGGAATATGGGAAAGTATTTTAATACATTTAGCTCACACTGCACATTCCTCTTAATATGAAAACCATTATCAGTAAACTAATAGTAAATGATCACACAGTTCTGCAGAATGAGACTGAAAACAGAAAAACTAACAAGAATATTAAGTCTGAAGGCACTGAAAACAATTACTCCCTTCTGTTCTTCAAAGAGAAGGGGAAGTGTGCTAATGTGGATTATGTCTGGCAGGTGCTACTCAAAGCTAAATCTCCATTCACAAAGTGGATACTGTGTAAACAACCAAGACTCAAGAAACTCGGTACTCAAAAATGAGCTAACAGTATTAAAAACAAACAAAAGCAAAAAGGAAAACAAAACAAAACCAAAAAACCCAAGCCAAATATTGACTTCTCAAATGCTCCAATCTTTAAAGAAACTACAGAAAGAAAAAGAACCAAATAAGGAAAGTCAGTGCCAGTTAAGCATAAGGGTTGTATCTGCAGAGACTTGGGCAATTTTCATGACTGGGACAAACTACCTTTCTGCATTAATTATTTGCAACCTAACTAGCTTGTATAATATAAACAGAATAGTAAAGCACTTATTTAGATTATCAAGCTGTTATGCTACAAAATGTACAGATGAATGGGTAAGTAAAAATGAGGAGATTAAGTTTTTAAAATTTGTTTCTTCCTGTAACGACCAATTTAACTTATGCACTCTTTCTCCACCAAGATTTAGCCATAGCAGTAAGCTCTTTTGGGGGTTATTTTTTGAGAAGGTCTCACTATGCAGCTCCCTGGGTTACCTGGAACTCCCCATGTAACTAGTCCTGGCCATGAATTTGCTGTGATCCTCCTCCTCCTACCAAATTACAGGCATGTGCCACCACACTCAATCCAATAGTTGGCATTTTCTGGGATAAGGTAACTCTCGAGTACTTGAAAACCTTTGTGCAGGAGGAGCTTGGCCCCTGGAGAGTACTGAAATAACAAAATGCAAAACAGGGGCAGTGCAGAAAATAAATGAAAGGTAATTTAGGTGATTAAGCCAGTATCAAGCCAGATTGCTTATTTCTTCAATTTTGGTTATTTATGCCAATATTGTCTTCTCAAGGTACGTGGTATCAAATTTTACAGACTTGTGGGTTCCAGAAGCACCAAAATTCACATCCTAAAGTAAATAAATGTTCCTTTGTCTATAAAAATTCATATTGGATCAAGCTTGGTGGCATACACCTTTAATTGGAGGCAGAGGTAGGATGTCTTTGAGTTTGAGACCAATCTGATCTACATATCAAGTTTCAGGCCAACCTAGGGCTAGAGACCAATTCTCAAAACAAAACCAAAAACAAATTCACATGGGAGGAGGAGAGGGGACGGCTACAATTTCTAGAAAAGTAAAAGAAAATGTAAAGTGATTAAATTACTGGATGGTTTAGCCTGCCCAAATCGGGTTATATATTCAGGTAGGTTTTTTTCCCTCAAACTGTCACTATACTGTTATAAATACAATGTCTTCTAGTCTAGAGCATATAATCCTCTTTAAGCAACCACTGAAAGAAATCCTAAAGTGAACTCTGACTTCTACTTACCTGAGGTTCTTATGGAAGGAGAGGAAGTACAGCAGAGCAGTCACTATAGCACATGAGACTTAATTGTGTAGAGCTCTCCAACTCCAAATACATTTTTAAAGCTAGTCTATCTCAAGTCTATTTTTTAAGAAAAGGTTCCAATACTAAACCAACAGCATTTCCTCATATCAATGCTATCGATCTAAAACAAAGACAATATCCTATTTTCATTTAAGTTTTCTCTAAGCTTTTTAAAGTTTTAAGCAAAAGCCACAAAAATATCTTAGTAATGTTACATGTTTGCCAAGTATGTCTGAATAATGCCAACGTAAGAGGTGCTTGAGCAAGATCTATATTCTCCAGAATTAAATAAAAGTAATTAAAACGAAACAATAAGAAAGAAAAGCACATGACTTTGGGGTTGAGGTTGGAATAGGAGACAGTTTCAGACCTGGTTTAATCCTGAGAAAGATGGGTCCTGAGAAGGACTAACAGTCATGCTTCTTTTCCTCTTCCCCACTGGAGATTCTAAACACTGAACAGACAATAGAGGTGGCAGTGCATCAAACAGTATTGCGTACATTGCAACAATGGCCGGCGCAGACAGGCAACACCGAGGCATTAGAGAAAGAACAGGGTAGCCAAATGCCATCCTTCTTCCACCAAGCACTGTAGCTTCTCAGTTTCCAAATAAAAATCATGAGCTCAACAACATTGAATTCTAGAATACTTATGTTTTTAATGCCACTATGATTGTGTCACTGCCTGAAACAGGGATAGCAATGGTGACATTTGGCTTTTTCATTTTTAAATAAAAAATGGGGAATTTGGATCTGCAATCTTTGATATCACAATCTGCCCTTCCCCCAAAAAAGAATGAATGGGGGAAAAATCTTCAGTAAGGAAGAGGTAGAAGGCATTTAGTCACCTTAAAATTTATTTTTAAAAGCATGCAGGGCCGATTACTGGACGAGATGAGCAAATTCACTAAGATTGGAGTGGCTACTCCTAAATATCAAATTCAGAACAATTTTCAAGTAAGAAATTTAACTTCAAAAGCCAAACTCGGAAGCTGCCCCCACCCCCATCAAGCCTGATACCCCTGTGGGTGTATAAACTACTGGTACAAGCTGACTGAAGGAACCAGTCTTACACAATGGGCAATTTCAAACTACAGTACAGAAAACACCAAAAACAAAAACCAAAACAAAACAAAAAAACCAACTACAGAAACAAAACACTAAAGTGTTCAAGAGAAACATTTATATTTGAATCTTAAATAAAACACTTCACTTCTGTCCAATAATCTCTGAAAACAGTTCCAGATAAGCAGTGCCACAAAAATCACTTGACTAACTGTACAGAGTACACAGATTCTAAAAAAGGAACATGGAATCCAAGACATGTATGTGATTAAGACAACTATTCATAAGGGGGGGGGGAGGAAGAGCGTGAAGTGTTACTACCTAGGCCACTGTTTAAAGTGAAGGCAAAAACCATGTACTTACTGCTCTGTCACTGCGCAGAACAGGGATCACGTAGGGATAAATGGGTGTTTAAGGGTAAGAAAACAGGAAGGAGAGGGCCGGGAAATGGCTAAAAGAAGAGTCAAACTGCCAAAACTGTAGGAGAAAAATATAAGGCCATTTTTTTCCCTAATTACCAGGTTTTAGAATAATAACTAAGAACCTGGCTGCTTCAAAGAGAGAAGCCACATTTCTTTAAATGAAATCTGGGAATGCAAGATAAATTACATGGCTGTAAAACCCTTCAATATATGAAGTTCAGTGAAAAATCTAATCTAAAACTTGGCCAGACCAACATTAAATCTCACATTAACAAGCAACACCAGTTCTAATATAATGGCTCCAAGTTGGCATTCATACAGGCAAACAAAGGTAAACATTTACAGCTGGACCTAAAACACCACATTCCCTAACTGGTTAACAAATGGGAAGATTCCCTTCCAAAAAAAAAAAAAAAAAAAACCACAAAAGAACAAAAAAAAAGAAAAAAAGAAACAAAAACAGCCCCCTCCCCCACACAGTTGTCCTGAAGTTGAGAATTTCTGAGATCATCAGATTGGAACATGCTTCGTGCATTGCCAATGCTGCCTGTCTGCCCGAGCTCAACATTGAATGAATAAAGAAAGCAATTCACTCAATAAAACTAAGCATTGCAGACAAAACTTCAATATCATTAGTTTCTAACTGCAATCATGCGTCACTTTGCAACCTAATCACCCCATATATGGAACCCATTGTCAGAAATCCCCAATAAGCACTCGTTTTGCTATATGAATATTCAATCACTGGTCAGTATTTTTCTGTAACAGCATGGAGGAGGGTGGAGAACTCACCCAATTGGGAACCCAATTAATAAACTGTAAGCTACTTTTGAAGCAGGCCCAAAAGTTATTCTTTTAAATACCCCAATCCAAGGACTAAAGAATTCTCAGTATCAACCATGCTCAGCCAGCAAGGATTAATGCCATAGTGACAGATGGGTCAATGGTTGCCATACTGGCACAAGCACATATAGTACAAACCCACACTTTATAGAGTCTATAAAGTTAGAATCTAATTTATATCATTCAGGAAGGATTAAAGGTAAATGTTTTCACTATTTAAGTGAATGAAAACTAGATACAATTGTCCAAGTTAAGTACAGATGATTAAAGCCCTTGGAATTTCATATTTTCACATATATAAACTAACCTTAGTGGGCTAAGTTGGAGAGACTATACTTCAAGTTACTAAATTAATAGTTAGCTGATTATCCTTCTAGCACAATCTCTTAAGCAGATTACAGCAAATACAATTACTATGGCTTTTTAAAGATTCAAAAATTTACCAAAGCAATTCATATCAATATTTTACTATTTGTTCTTTCATGCCAAGAGCAGTTAACTAACCTTATTACAGTGACGCCCAATACCCATTAGGAAGTTATCTGGTTTAATGTCTCTGTGTATAAAATTCTTTGTGTGCACATATTCAATTCTACTGATCATCTGAAAAAGAAAAGGAATAAAAACAGCAAGTGACAAAAGCAGCAACTCACTTTCTCGAGTACTCCACTCTTTCAATTAATGACAGCGCTAGAAAAACAATAAAAGAACCAAGCCCTTTATTTCAAGCATGCTGGCTATCGAGGCCTAAACTTTTGTGGCGTTTGACTTGTTCTGTTAGTATTTAATGATTTAAAACAGGCTGCTGAATGTGGTGGTACTCACCTTTAAGCCCAGCACTCAGGAGGCAAAGGCAGGTGGATCTCTATGGGTTCAAGACCAGCCTGTTCTATACAGTGAAAATGAATTGCTAAAATACATATTGTAAGAAAGCCTTGTAGTCCTTAGCAATTTTTTGCTCATGATACCACAGAACCTCGACTAGCTATTTTTGTATCTTTCTCTGACTATTCTACTTTATTTTCCTCAGTAGTAAAGCTAGGGAGTTTGAAGCCAGGTTGGGCTACAAAACAAAGGCAAACTTAGGCATTTCTAAAATGTCCTAGTGTTGCTTCAATGCTATTATTATTTAGACTTTTATTACTTCAAGCATCAATATAGCTAAAGCCTTATCTTTAGTTACCCTGGTACCTTATTTTAAAAAATAAATAAAAAAACTAAGCTCTTTGTTCATCTGAGTAGGATCCTATATAACGCCCAGGATGGCCCTGAATCTAAACCCCTCTTTCAGTCTCCTGAATGCTTGGACTCTAAGAGTCTGTGCGACCACGTACAGTAAAAATACAGAATGCTACAAATAATAGTTTATTTCCTGAGGAACACATTTCTAAAGCACACATGAACAAATACCCTAGTACTGTAAGACAACAAACAATCCTTTTATAATTTTTTTTTTTTTGAAGAGAAAAATAGTGACACATGGGCTTACACAATCTGGTCTGTGAAATGCTGACCATTATACAAATAACTTTGCAGTGTTTTTATTTCTGTCAAAAGTTCACACACCTGGTCAGCTAACATAAGTACAGTCTTCATAGTGAACCTTCTTGAACAGAAATTGAAGAGATCTTCAAGGCTGGGCCCCAGAAGATCCATGACTAGCACATTATAGTCTTTTTCTTGTCCATACCACCTAATAAAAACAAGAAAAGGGACGAGTCAATGCAAAAAACATTATCACTTAATACTTTTAAGATTACAACATATTCCTTAGGCACGGAAGTACACACCTATAATCTCAGAGCTTACAACATTAAGGGTTGCTAAATTTTAAGCCATAGTTAGCTAGGGAGATTCTGGCTCCAACAAGGAAATTTACATTTTTTTTTTTAAAAGGGAACCTCTGGGCTGGAGAGATGGCTCAGAGGTTAAGAGCACTGACTGCTCTTCCAGAGGTCATGAGTTCAATCCCCAGCAACCACATGGTGGTTCACAGCCATCTGCAATGAGATCTGGTGCCCTCTTCTGGCCAGCAAGCATACAGACAGACAGAACACTGTATACATAATAAAATAAATAAATCTTTAAAAAAAAATAAATAAAAAGGGAACCTCTATTCACAAGACAAATCCAGTGGTTAAATATACTGCTCAAAAGAGTAACAAGACCCTTTTTCCCTCCTGCATGGCCACTTCATAACTACTCTCACTGGCATAGCAATTTTGAGCCATCTGCATCATTTCCTGACCTTGGACAAATCCTTCAAACTTGGACTAACTTTGTAATGGAAGAACTGACTCCACCAGCTGTACCACACCTCAGAAAGGCCTTGTCATTACCTCCCAACTCCCTCCACATCAAACCCCACTTCAATTATTTGTCCTTTGAAAAGGAATCACGTCTTGTTTAGTTTAGTTCTTCAAGAATAGCATAAACAATTTATCTGTTAAAGAAAAATTACTTTCACTATCCTATGTTATACTGTACACAAATAATTTTTTTGCCCAATAACTCAAAATATTAACTTAATTTCTCTTCTTGTGAGTACTAGAAAGAATCACCATATATTTTTTCACATTTTGATGTCTGTAAACAAATTCTTCCCGAAAAATATGGGGCCAAACTGGTTATATACAGCAAGTCTGTCTCCAGAACAACTAAAATTGGCTTAAACCTCTGGCTAAAGCCAAGAGGTTACCATATTTGGAAATACTCAAAAGGAGAGAAAAGGCTTTTTAAAAAATCTGTGTTAAAGGTACAACACATCAGAATGTTGGCCAAGCCTGTAACCTTAGTGTTCAGGAGCCTGAGGCAAAGTTTGAGGTCAGCCTAAACTACAGGGTGAGTTGAGAGCCTGTCTCAAAAGACCTTAAATGCCAATCTCTAGAAAACTACTTAAGTGTTTACTGCTATTTCTTCTCTGCAATTCTGCTCTATTATGTTGTTCTACTGATAAATAGTATTGTTTTTTTATTTGTTTGTTTGTTTTTCAAGACAGGGTTTCTCTGTGGTTTTGGAGCCTGTCCTGGAACTAGCTCTTGTAGACCAGGCTGGCCTTGAACTCACAGAGATCCACCTGCCTCTGCCTCCAAGAGTGCTGGGATTAAAGGCATACGCCACCACTGCCCGGCAATAGCATTGGTTTTAAAACATCAGTATTAACAAAAGAACATGAACATTTTCCTAGAAAACACAGTTTACTACACGTCTTTGTCCTGTTTTGGAGATAAGGTTTCTCTTTGTAGCCCTGGCTGTCCTTGAAGATCCACCTTCTGACTAAGATTAAAGGTGTGCACTACAGCTGCTCAGCTGGAATCTTTTCTTTCCTTTTTAAAAAAAAGTTGCTTAACTAGTGGTCCCGATACTCAATGCTATTATCCCTTTAATGCCATCAATCACAACTGCAGGGGATTACAAAAGTGACATTCAAGAGAAATATAGATAAAACCTCAATCAGCTGGCTCTAATTTCAGACCTTTACTAACAAGAGTCCATATTCAGTTATATCAAATTTGCTCCCTAAAATCTTAGTAAATCTAAGAGAGCATTAAACATACAGTATACACTTGTATGAAAATGAGAACCAGGTCTGTTATGGGGCTAATTATTCCTGTCTAGATTTGAAGTTAGCTCCACAGTAAAGACTTCACATCTGGTGTACTGTAAGCTTGGGCAGGCCCAGGCCCTAGTGGGAAAGCTTCCACAATTATACTGCTACCTGGAGACTCTGCCTATCTAATGCCTTCTAAATATTTTTGTTTATGTCCATGCACCAGTACTGCTGTCAGCTGTGGTTAGAGGATTCTTTTGGCAGTAGATTATTGTGCTTACTATAGAAACTTCTAACTGGTCAAAGCGCTGAGATAACAGAACTGTTGAAAGACAAGCCTTAACTGGGATTTCTATATCATGCTCTGCATGGCTCAGGGAGCATTCCAAAAGAATGGGAGAGCTGGAGGAAAGGGTAGAAGGGCAGAGTGTTGTGGAACATTTTCTTCTGGGCCTAATGTGTCTACTGTACCCTCAAATTCTCATTAGTTGTGACTATCAGCATAAACAAAGCAAAAAACTACACATCTTCATTGGGAAGTAGAAAATCTAGCAATCCTCTGCACACCAATCTAAAGTGATTAATGATCTCACCTTCTTTTGGGTGCTGTAGGTCAAACCCTGGGACTCCCAGAAGCCAAGCAAACACCCTACTTACCAGTAAGCTATTTATCCAAGCCCTTGATCAACATTTCATAATAGGTAACTATATACATAAAGTAAAATTGCTGGTTTTCTAGGACTAGCAAGGAAGTAAGAGAATGACTGCTAATGGGTTCAAGGTATCTTTGTGGAATGTGACAAAAATATCCCAAAACTGAATTATGGTAATGACTATACAACTCTGTGCATACGACAAAAATAAAATTGTATACTTTAAATGGTTCAAGCTTTTCACTAGCAAATTATGTCATTTAATTATTAATTATAAAGTTATTTTAAAAACTTTTCCCACACTCTAGAGTTATAGAAATCTTTTTTTGTTTTTCAAGAGAGGGTTTCTCTGTGTAGTCTTGGCTGTCCTGGAACTAGCTCTGTAGCAGACCAGGCTAGCCTCTAACTCAAGAGATCTGCTGCCTCTGCCTCCCGAGTGCTGGGATTAAAGGCTTCAGCTAGAAATCTTAAGGTCAGTTGGAGTATGGAGGCTCATTCCCATAACCCATAACAACACTTGAGAGGCTGTGAGAATCACTTTCAATCATATGTTAGTACTGAGAGCCAGGAGTGATGGATGGCCAATACCTGTAGTTCCAGTATTCAGGAAGCAGAGGCAAGAGGACTCAAGTTAAGAGGCCAGTCTGGGATACAAAGTTCCAGGCCAGCTAGGCTTCACAGTGAGATTCTGCACAAAACAAACAACTCCCCTAGAACACACACACACACACACACGCACGCATACAGAATCAGTCTCTCTCTCTCTCTGATCTAAAAGAACAGACAAGTGCAACATTAAGGCAATAATAAAATGAACATGACACCATATGAAGAACAACAGAAAAACAGAAACAAACCGTTTTGCTCGCTAATCCATGATTCATCTTTCTCTACTAAAAGTCCTGCTAGGGTATTTAAACAAAATCAGGTTATCCCTGAATTTGTGACCCACCAGCCTCGGCCTAGGATTACAAGCAGGCACCACCATGCCCACCCTGTTCCCCACTTCCTACAGTACTAGGGATGGAATCCAAGGCCTTATACACAACTATTTAACTATACAACCCTTTGAGATCCTATGTCTAGCTTCTGAATGCTGACAGGCAACTCAACTCCCCACTCCCACCTGGCTCTTTCTACCCAAACTCTGGTCCTTCTCTTGTGTGACAAGTGCTTTATGCATTGAGCTATCTCAATCCCGAACTGCACCTAACTATCAAGAAGTGGTATGGTAATTATGAAATAATCTACGTGAAATGACTCAAAGTACAGAAAGCACCCCCCCCCAACGATCACAAAATGCTAACAACCACAACAACAGCATTCTCTCACCACCTCTGTCCACCTTTCCCGAGACATGGTCTCAGTCCATGCTAGTATGGAACTTGCTTTGTAGACCAGGATGGCTTCAAACTAGCAGCAATTCTGTTTTCTGTCACAGAAGAGCTGAGGTTATTATAGAGGCATGTGCCATCATTTCTGGCTTGACAATACGGTTTTACACAACAGCCAAAAGCACTTAGCAAAATTCTGCACTTTTCAGCAATGGAATCTAGAACCTCAACAGAATTCTCAAAAGTGTGGCCATCAGGTCTTAGCAGAAATTATTTGGGTGTCCTTATTAAAAACAGACTTGGCATGCCTTTAATCACAGAACTTGGGAGGCAGAAGCAGGTGGATCTCTGTGAGTTCGAGACCAGCCTGGTCTACAAGAGCTAGTTCCAGTACAGGCTCCAAAGCCACAGAGAAACCCTGTCTCAAAAAACAAAACAAAACAAAACAAAACAGACTTGGGACACATTCCAGAAATGATTAAACACATGAGCACAGGGTGAAGAAACCTGCATTTTTAACACTCTGTAGCTAATTCTTAAATACTTTTTTTTATGTGTATGAGTGTTTTGCCTGCATATGAACACCACAAGCATGCCTGCAAGAGTTCAGAGAGAGGACCTTGGATCTCCTGCAATGAGTTACCAACAACTGTGGGCTACTGTGTTGGTGCTGGGAATTGAATTCTGGTCCCCTGAAAGAGCAACAAGTTTGAGCTATCTTTCCAGTCCATGTGGTTAAGATCTGAGGAAAGGCTTACTTCATTGGATTCAAACAACTTTAATAGAATTTATCCTTGAATCTGACTGTGCTAGCTAGTGTTTTGTTTTGTTTTGTTGTTTTGGTCAACTTTACACAAGCTAGAGTCATATGGAAAAGGGAACCTCACTCTGTAAAATGTCCCCACTAGACTGGCTTGTGGGCAAGCCTGGGGTACAGTTTCTTAATATAAGCAGGCCCAGTTGGTACAATCCAGCTGGTGGTCCTGGATGCTATAAAGCAGCCTGAGCAAGCCAGTAAGCAAGCAGCATTCCTCAATGGCCTCTGCATCAGCTTCTGCCTCTAAGTTCCTACCCTGACTTCCCTCAACTATGCTATGGAACTGTAAACTAAAATAAACCCTTTCCTCCCCAAAGGGTTTATTGGTCAATGGTGCTTTATAATAGAAATAGAAACCCCTAACGTATTAGACATTGACCAATGAAAGGAGCTGAGGGCTTCCTGGTACAGTCTTACACACTATCCTCTTAAGAAAACACTTGTGCCCTTATGTTCAATCTCAGTTTGAGATCTAGACACTGTTCTCCTGGTTTTCAGAGGAAGACAAACTTGTACCATATGCTTGGCTCTTGACAAATGTTCAAAAAAACTGCCTAAATTTTGAAGTGTGCCTATTTTAAACTCATTTGTACACAGTAAGCACTCATACAGGAAAAAGCTTTTTATTATCTATAACTTACTATAAATAAGTGATGTAAGTACGCCTTTAAGTTCAAGTGTGTTACGTTAACCAAGACAGTTTCAATCACTAGAGGTTGAATAGCAGTTAATAGTCATTTAACTGGAACACTGATTTCACTAAGTGGAACTTGGTGTCAGGAATAATTTAAACCCAGTGTCAACAGATCCCACACAAAAACAATCCAATCAATAAATACAAAAAGGCATAATAAAGAACAGAAAAGAGAAGTCAGGCATGATAGCCCACACCTTTAATTCCAGCACTAGGAAAGTTCTGAGTCCAAGACCCTATACTATCTATACATGATCCTTGTCACAGTAAATGTGAAGAACATAAAATGGAGAGATGTTCATATAAAAGCATGCACTCTACTCCAGGTTCTTCCTACATTTTTACCAAGTACAATGTATAAGACACTTGTAATATAACTGCTCAAGTTTTTTCAATTTCAGATAAGAGCTAACGAGCGCCATCTTAGTTCTCCTGCAAACTTTTTTTCTTGTACATTTAAATACAACACAAACATGGGGCTAATTTATACTACCTCTACTTCATCCACTGTCGACATTTTCTTGAAAAAAAAAAAATCAACAGGTAGCCAAGGTGCACACCTTTAATCCCAGCACTCGGGAAGCAGTGGCAGGTGGATTTCTGTGAGTTTGAGACCAGTATGGGCCCCGTCTCCAAAAACAGCATGCACTACACTAATACTAAAAGCAGCAAACACTCTTGGTGTTAACCTAGAAAATTAAAATGCCCAACATAGTAGTAAACTTTGTGATTAAGTTAAAGAACCTTTAAGTTTTAAAGACAAGGTGTCACTACATATGGCCTTGAGTTCTGAATTCTGGTATTACATGTGAGTGCCACCACACCTGGCTCTAGAAAACTGAATTTCAATGAGACAATGGATTCTTTCTAACTGTATTCAAAGCAAAAAGAGCACAGCTACATTTTACTTTGTAAATCAGCAATTAGCTTTTGTCTAGTCTTAGTCTAATATGAGTATCAGAACTGGAGACCATTAAGAAACTCAAGAACGGGGCTGGAGAGATGGCTCAGTGGTTAAGAGCACTGATTGCTCTTCCAGAGGACCTGGGTTCAATTCCCAGCACCCACATGGCAGCTCACAACTGTAGTTGCAGGGGATCTGACACCTTCACACCAATGCACATAAAGTTAAATAAACCATAAAAATATTAAAAAAAAAACTCAAGAACTTAACTGTACACACATCAAATACTTCTAAGATGCCCTGTACACTGCATTTATTTCTACAGCTGGATTAAAAAGTTAACACATACAATGAAACCAGAGTAATTACCTTCTTTATAGTCACAAACCATGGTAAGAATCTAGTATGTTAAGACCTAGTTCTTTCCCTCACAGCATTGTAGGAATGCACAAGAGTGGTGTTTTTTTTTTTTTAACATGTTTTAGATACTTCCCCCCACCAAGCCCCTCCAAACGATTTGGTTGTATGAGGTTACAGTGTAGTTTCTAGCACCTGCATGGCGTGCCTATCCATGTCTCTGTCTCTTGCCCGCCCGCCACGTGTCTCCCTGCCTGGGACCAGCCACCGCTCAGGGACTGGCAGCTATCTCTGCCTGGGATGCCATGCAGAGTAAAGTTGGTTATTTATTCAGGGGGTTATGGAGGGAGAAGGGTGAAGGGGAGAAGAGCAGAGAGAGAGAGAGAGAGAGAGAGAGAGAGAGAGAGAGAGAGAGGTGGGGGAAGGGTGGAGAGAGAAGCAGAAGCTGCCTCTCCGAGAGGAAGATGGAAAAGGAGAAAGCTCAGGCTGGAAGCTGTAGATCAGCCTGGTCTACAGAGCTAGTTCCAGGACAGGCTCCAAAGCCACAGAGAAACCCTGTCTCGAAAAACAAACAAACAAAATCCATTGTTGGTTTTGTGAGACAGCCTTTCTCTGTGTAGCTGTTTGTCCTGGAACTGGTTCTGAAGATCAGGCTAGCCTCAAACCCAGAGATCCACCTGCCACAGCCTCCCAGGTGCTGAGATTAAAGGAATGAGCCATTACAAGAGACTCACTGAGAGATACAGGTCCAGAAAACATGGGGATAAATTAGCTGAGCAGAGAGGCAACAGCTATTAAAACTCTACATAGTATGGTAGGGTTGTTCCTGTATTTTGACATCAGAATCACCCTAGAAGGCCTTAAATATCTGTCATATACCAGGTGTTATTTTCATATGAAACTCCCAACTTACAGGATTGTTGTAATGATTAAAAGAGATGAGCATATAATGCCTGGATAGTGTTTGACTCTTGTTCTTCCTTTTATTTACTTCTTCATAATGTTCATGTATGTAGTGAGTGCTAGGGATCACAGAGGAGGGGTTGCACTCTCTGGAGCTAGAGTTAATTATCAGCCACCAAACATATGTACTGGGAATATAATTCATATGTTTTACAAAAGTCAGTCTTAACTACTCAGCAACTTGGGGGGGGGCTTTCATATAGCTCAGGTTGTCTTCGAACCTCCTGTCCCAACCTTCCAAGTATTGAAATTACAAGCATGTGCTACCATGCCTGGTTCTTTTACTTCTTGCACATAAAAGGAAAAATATGTAGCCACACTGAAGTTATTTAACTATTCCCTCATTTCAACAGTGCTTATCAATGCTATAAATAAAAGGGAATTATACCTCAAAACAAATCACTGTACTGTATACATCAGAGGCTGCAAGCAGTATCTTTTATCATAATCCTATCAACTTATATAAAGCATTTAAAAGCTGGAACCCATGTGAAAGTCAGGAGTGGTCGTGGCCTTGTAAGTTAGCTGCCAGGCAGAAGCCAGGTTTTGCCAGCCAGGTCTACATGAAATTCTGTCTCAAAAACAAAGAGAAAACTATTTGGTCTAACAAAATCTTTTCTCTGAAAAGCAGCTAACATTAAAAATTATGGAATTCTAGGTTCAGATACAGTTTGGTTTTTGCCTTTTCCATTTTCTTTAGAAACTAACACTGTTCAACCAATCCTTTATGTACAGTACTTTCAAAGTCCTTATTAAAACCACCACAACAAAAATTTAGAAACAGAAATCTAAAATGTGTTGCATGCCTTTAATTCCAGCACTTGGGAGGCAGAGGCAGACAGATCTCTTGAGTTTGGGGCCAGCCTGGTCCACAAACCGAGTTCCAAGGCAGCCAGGGCTACACAGAAAAACCTTAAAAACCAGCCACAACACATCCCATTCACTAGTCACTAAAACTAGAGAATGGCGATATTCTGGGTCCTCAATGGGAGAAAACAAGCTAGAGATGTCAACCAGCAGTTGTCACAACTACATTAACTATGCTGTCAAGTAACTTCTACAGGGTACCTACCAACCTGAAGGCTTTGCTATTACTTTGTTTTGAACAGTCTTTCATTAAATTTAGAAGAAGTGACACACAACTATCACAAATTAAGTAATATGCATATATTAATTTTTTCATCTCAGTAAGGACATACATTTGTCAAAACTAATCCAGCCACACATTTCACTATATATAAATTATACCTAAGATTTCAAAAGTTCCATTAAGCTACAAATCAGTTTACAACTAGCTAACACTGGTGGTCACTTAAACTATTAGGAGCCACTGAGGTTGCATTATAAACAAAACAGTAAGCAGGGAGCATCACTTTAAGTATACATTCATTCACTGGAAGCTATGAAAACATATTCATGTAACCTACTTAATAACCCCATTTTAAAGATTCAATTAGTAGGCAGTGGTGGGAGAACACCTTTAATCCCATCACTCAGAAGACAGAAGGATGAGTTCAAGGCCAGCCTAGTCTATAAAGTGATTTCCAGGCCAGACAGTTACATGGTGAGATGCTGTCTCAAAAAGATTCAATTCATTGTAGTTACAAATTCTAGATTTCTCTTTATTTTTTTTTTCTTTCCAGACAGGTCTTGCTATGCTACCCAGGTTGGCCTCAGATAATGTTCTTAGATTAGATTAGTGCTTAGATTACTGGTATGAGCCACCAAACCTAGCTATATTGTTCTTTGGGATGCTTGTACTTAAATTTAGTCTCCCATATGTTAAGCATGTGTTTCATCACTGACCTACAACTCCAAGCCAATTTTTGTTTTTTTGCTAAACGCTATGCAGATGGAGACAGGAGAACTGTGGATAGTGAATGAAGCTAAGTATGGCTTTCTCAGTATCAACTAGAAAGGTGTGGTGAGTATGAGTAGGCAGCATATGACCTTGACATCAAGGTGATAATTGCACTTGGGAGAACTAGGAGCCAGAAGACTCTTCTGAGACCCAAGGTTTAACTTGTGAATGTTCCTTATTCATCCCTCAGATTTTGTTCAGCTCAAAAACATCATCTACTATCCCATAAATGCACAATGCAAAACATTTCTAGAACATTGGTAAATTTAGTTACACTCTGAAGGAAGCTAAGGCAACAGTTGTTTTCCTTTACAACATCACAACCTTATTCACAAAGACTTCAGCTGTGAAAAGGATTAACTAATACTTTGTAAATACTTTCTAAAATACCAGACACCCAAAAGGAGAAGGCAGGAAGGTGTGGTTAAAAACAAAGGCAAAGCTGGGTGGTGGTAGCACACACCTTTAATCCCACCCAGCGCTCTGGAGGCAGAGGCAGACAGATCTCTGAGAGCTCAAGGCCAGTCTGGTCTACAGAGCAAGTTTGAGGACAAGCTCCTAAGCTACAGAGAAACCCTGTCTTGAAATACCAAGGGGGGGTTCGAACATGAGAGGCAAGAACATTTCCCCATACCCAACTACCTTCTTACCATTGTATGTCTTTCTAAATAGTTAATCTAAAAGTTGCCAGAGACAGATGTGTAAGTTTTGTGAGGTACTGTTTCATAAAATATCTTGTAAATGTAAGTCTTGGACATAAGCACCAAACTCTGGGGGGAGGGGGAATGCTTTACAACTATCATCTGGATACAGGTCTTAAAATTCCAAACCTGAAAGGTCTAAGAATAACTAAGCAAAAGACTTTAAATAGAGAAGAATCCTGTTCACACCCAAAGTTCTGCCCTAAAAAGCAGGTGGCAACGAGTTCTTTTCCCAGCAGAATAAATTTCCCAAACATTTCTTCTTGGGGGAAAAGTGTAGATCTATGTGATGAATGTATGTCATATAGGAGTGGAAATGCCTGGACAACAAAGAGGGCACCAGTTGTGGAAAAACCCTGGCGGGTAGTGGAAACTGAACTGTCCCAGCTCTCTAGCCCTCTCCAACATTTCTATTCAACATTCTTCCAACCCCAACAAAACTAAAACATTAGTCACATTCTTTTTCAACTGTATAGATGGAAAGTTGATGAGCCTCAAAGAGGTTAAAAAAACCGACTGTAGATCACTCTAGGTTCAAGTACTCGAACATTCAATCTAATTGTTCCGCTAAAGAGCTCTAGTTTATATAAATTGTTTTTCCTTTGCAGAGTTAATTCAATTCAGAGCTGCACGTAGAAAAGGAATGTAAAGGCCATGGTAATTCTAGGTGAGCTTCCAGATGTCCTGGAAGCCAAAAGGATTAAGTTTCTTACACCATACAACTGGATGACATACTTCACTCTTGAGGTTATATTTCTTTCTAAGCGGCTGTAAGACCCTCTAACTACACAAGAAGAGGGAAGTCATCCACCTGTGGAGGCCCAGTAATTTTGATTCTGCCTTTTAAGATATACCAGAATATTTTAAAGCTAATCTTATAAACAGATTGTGTGTATATAAACTCTTAAGTATGAAAGGGGGATGTGTATGATAGGTAAAAATTTGAGCTTTTAAATTACTATTAACTAATGGATAAAACATTAGTTACCTAAAACTAGCCAGCCAACTTGCCTGAATATTTTCCAAGTAAATATTTTAGACAGTCTATGCATAAGTGACACAGAAATACTGACAAATATACAAGAATGGGAAAATGTTAGCACAAAAAAAATTAGTTTGGAAATCTTTTTCTTTTGGTGCAAAAAATGTCCTTTCATACTTCCGTTTAAAACCAACAAAATAGCCTGTCATACTGGCCAGCACTATAAGGAATGACAGAAGAATATCTGCGTTCTTGATACCAGCCAGAAATATACAGTGAGATCTCAAAAACGAAAAAACTACAACACACTGTATGTGTTTCCATGTACCTGTTCCTACCATTGCTAAACAGGTGTACACTTTCCCCACCCCTCCCTAATTACATTCTGCCTTAGGAACCACTCACTCCCAGAAGCGACTCTATTCTTGGATGCCCTCCCCAACCAGTCCACCAAGCTTGCTTCCTGAAATCATCTCCTTTCCCAGGAAGCCTTAATTTAAAAGCCAGGTTAATCTCTTTAGCCCCACCCACAGAAAGCTTACAAAGGCCATAACTCTCTCTGCATTCACCATTGTATAATAGGCACCTACTAGTCTGTTCCCCTGTTAATTTATTCATCTGCTTATTTAGTAAACTACTCATTGCCCTTAATGATGGTCCTTAAGCTACCAGACTAAAGAACACATTAGCATTGACTTAGCATTGAAAATGCAATGAATTTTTGAAATTTATGAACTTCCCAGCACAGGGTTATCTTAAAAAGCATGACAATATGTGAAATGAGCCAAACACAAATGACCTGACACACACTGACTCTACATATAAAAAAAAAAAAGTAATGGAAGCAAATCAGTGGAGGGCAAGGGCCCTATTTCCTCCCATGATATTGTATTTTAGGGACAAAACCATTCAAAAACCCAAACCTCCTCCAATTTCACTTTAATCTTTGCCATAAATCTGGAATTTTCTTTGAAAGAGCTAATTTACAAATGTCCAGTGGAGTATTTCTCACACAGCACCTATATTAAAAATATCTGTCCTTTTTAAAATGTATTGTTATTTAGACTGAAGGTAATTCATTACTCAATTCAGGATTTAGGATAAAGAAGCTGGGTGTGACAGTGTACTTCCTTTATTCCCCTCATCTGGGAAGAGGCAGGCAGATCTCTGCGTTCAAGGCCCAGGCCAGCCTATTTAACCCATACTAGGCAGAGACAGGGAAGAGGAAGGGAGGAATGGAAAAGGAGAGAAAACATTATGTAGCAGTCCACTTAATCCTCAGCTATGATTCTTTCTGTAAATGTTATCTCTGACCACTGCTGGAAACAGTGAGGTTTAAAGCTATCCTTTAGTCTTTAAGGTTAATTTTAAAAGTAACATTAATAAAATTAAATACTTGAAAGGGCAGTTTTTATCATTTCTATTTACCAGCCACCCCCCCCCAATTTCCCTTATATGTTACAAACAAAATAACTCAACAGGTTGAAGCTACTCAAACTGCTACTAAGTGCAGCTTTCTTTCATAAAGCTGACCAGATTTCAACAGTTGGTGCTGTTCTGAACTGCCTTTGCCATAGCCCATAAAGTTTGTAGGAACCGAAACATTTCAGACATCACCATTCACAAAAGCAAAAACCAACAAACACACTGGCAGGGATACTAAGAATTTTAGGTCAGTATAATTTAACAAGTTATGTCGCATCTGCTAGAGATCATACTCTGTTATGACATCTTCCCAGAGTCTCATGGCCTTATGGAACTCAATTCTTGGCTTTTCAAGGGTTAATCCATTTAAGGCTGCTAAAGGGAAATCAAGGAAGCTTAATATATGAATCCAAGCGGAGAAAAAGGCAGGAATATGGGGGTTGAGTCACGTCGTTCCGCCATTTTCTAAGCGGAGGAGGAAGACATGTTGGAACAAAAACACAACAAAAGAGCAGCCATTTCCCAAACCAGTTCCGATAGCAACCCCAACAGACGAAACTCGGTCACATTCGCACCTCTAAAACCACTTCAGTGGACAAACGTACGAATAACAAAAGTGTCGCCGTAAAGACGGCAAGATTCCTTCCGCGTAGGGATCAAAGATGACCTGCATAGTTAACTGCAAAGGAAAGCCTCGGGAAGCGGAAAAATGACAGAAACTAAATGCAGCAGTACATTAAATTTCAACTAAGTTGGAGAACTAAAATTTATTCAACGACCTGGGGAACTCAGTACCAAAACCGATTCAGCCGGTTTCATTATCAGCCTCAACCCTTTTCACCATTTCGCAATTCCCTGTGTGATCAACCGTGCTCAAGGGTGCTTACCGTATGTGAGGGATGCCAACCCCACCTTGAAGAATCTTATACAGTTTGCTCTCGTACAGCAACTGGGGATGCCTGGCCTTCTGGGATTCTAGCTTCACTGCCACTTCCTGCAGAGGAAAGGGGATGATGGCATCAACATCCCTACGGATTCAAACTCACTTGGGAAACGAGAAGAGACATTAGAAATGTTTGCTTCTAGTCGCCACTACAAGGACGTGAGAGGGTGGGGGAAAACTACCTTTGCAATTACAAAACAAGCCAACCAGCTTCAAAGGCTTTTTCCTGGGGACAATGGCGAACCCTCCATGTCCTCTAAATCTAAAGTGAATGAAAGGATTCGTCCAGAAAACAGGCAACCTTGAAACGTAAGGCGAGATTTTTTTAAAAAGGAACTGTTCTAACTGGAACAAGAATCCCAAACTAAAGAAATACAAAGGCTACCATGGCGATTACACGACTTCGCCCTACTTATCTTAATTAACGGTTAAAAAGAGACATTTTGGACAAGTTGGAAAACCTCAGTTTATCCAGCCTTTCTATCGCGTTTTTCCTTTTTAGGGAAATAGTGGGGGAGGTTGCTAAGCCAGGAAAGCTGGCTCGCTCTAGTGCGTGCGTGCAGTGGGATGAGGCTTGGAGTACTTAGGGGGGTTGGGGTGGGAAAAAAAAACAACAGCCCAGCGTTAACGTCTCCCCCCACCTCACCGGGTGATTACCTCGCCATTGGTGATGTTGATCGCCAGATAAATGTCCCCGAAGGAGCCAGATCCGATCTTCCGCACCAGTTTGTATTTCCCTCCGACGATAAATTCGGCCTTAGAGCCACTGCTGCTCGCCATCCTGAGACGCGAAGATGGAGGCGGGGGCGAAGCCCCGACACCTCTGGGGAGAGGATGGAGGCCTCCGGGTCTGTTCCGCCCGATACAACTGCGGAGCGCGGCGGGCAAGCAAAAAACGAGGCTTTGTTGGCGTTACAGGGGCGCGGAGTCAGCTGCGAGAAGCCGGATCGCCGCCGCTCGCTGAGGGCCGGGCCGCGGTTCGTGAAGGGTGGTCGCGGCGGCTGACGCTCGGCCGGTTGCTTTGGGGCGGCCGCCGCTGTCTCGCGTCCGCGGCGACGTTGCAGGCTGGGAAAGGGGCGCGGTGAGTTAGGGCGGCGGTACCGCTGCCACCACTGCCGCCGGCTCCGGCCCGGAGGGACCCCGTCACTCTGCCGATGCCGCCATCTTGTTCCTCCAGCTCCAGCCAACACAAAATGCCCCCAGTCCCTGGGAGCCGCTTCTTCACGGCGCAGAGCACTCTGGGAAAGGGATCTCCGGCGCTCTTTCGGTAGGGTGGGCTGCGAGACGGAGGGCGGAACCGGATCCGCGAGAGTCGCAGCCCACGCTCCAAACGTCACCCCGTCGCCGCCCAGCTGCGCCTGCGCACTGCGATGCCTGCGGACCGCGCAGGCCCGGTACGGCCTGCCGTCTTCTCCCCCCCACCCAGTCCGGGCTCACTTCCACTTCCGGCCGTCTGCGGGTCCGCTCTTGCTACCTGTTAGTCACTTCAGGCCCCGAGGCCTGTATCGGGCTGTGCGTCTGGAGAGAGCGTTAGGGAGTCACCTTTTTTTTTTTTTTTAATTTCAAATGTGGCCAGTGGAAGCTTCTGAACTCCTTGGGAGTTTAGTGTTTGTCATTATTCCGCGTTTGAGGCGGTTTATAACCTTTTGATCCTTCTTCAGGTTGTCCCTCTCTGGCGCCGTCCTTTTCCAGCCTAGCTTCTGCTTGGAAAGAGAAAAGCTGCGCTGGGCGAGCTGGGTTCAGGAAGTGGCTCAGGTTTTTATCTGGCCTAGTTGATTACTAATAATTAGAGTTCGGGGCTCCGTGGAATGTTGCGAACTCCCCTCCCCTGCTCAGAAAGAACCTAGAATTGGTCTCACCCTATGAATACACTTGATCTGAAAGAAACAAATCTAGTATGTGCTTCATAATGTTTCTAACATAATGAAGAGAGAAACAATAACAAGCCGGGCGGTAGTGGTGCACACGCCTTTTCTCCCAGGACTTGGGAGGCAGACGCAGGTGAATCTGAGTTTGAGGCCAGCCTGGTCTACAAGCTAGTTCCAGGAAAGCCAGGGATATGCAAAGAAACTCTGTCTCAACCCCCACCCACCCACCCATAAGAAAATTGCTCACAGTAAAAGTTGTTGTGCCCATCCCCAAAAGAAGCAGTCATGTTTTAGTACAATATTGATGTAAACGGCACAGATAATTATTACAAAATAAAAGTAGGGGCCTGGAGTTAAGCGTGCTGACTCCTCTTCCAGAGGTCCTGAGTTTAATTGCCAGTAACAACATGGTGGTGGTTCACAACCACCTATAATGTGATCCAAAGCCCTCTTATGTCATGCAGGCATACATGCAAGTAGAGCGCTCATATACATAAACAAGTAAATCTGAAAAAGAAAAACAAAAGTGATAGTATATAAAACTTAACAAGGTATTTTTTTAAAGTAAAAACTGATAAGACAATCAGGATTTGACCTTATTTTCAATTACAAAATTTGACTGAAAATTGAACGTGAAATTAAAGTTTACAAAAGCACTGTCGGGTGCAACGAAGCATGATTATAGCCCTAGGCTGTAAAAATTTTAAGTCAACCCTAAAATGAACTCATCAAAATGAAAAAAGATGTATTTTTTTTATTTTGTTTATATGTGTGTGTGTTTGCATGTTTATGTGCACCACACACATTGGGTGCCAGAGAGAACTTGATCGCCTGAACTGGAGTCCCATGTGCTTGAAAGCCACCTAATATGGGTGACAAAAACTGATCTCCGGGTTCTCTGCAAGAGTAGTAAGAGCTCTAAACCACTGAGCTGTCATTCCATACCAAGGAAAACGGAAAAGAAAAAAAAAAGCCTTAAATGCCATGTTGAAAGCTGATACAGTAGTGAGAAACAGAATCCATCTAGAATTTAACAAGGAGTTCTGAAGTATAAGAAAACCAGGGTTGGTCAAAGCTTCCATGGAAGTTGAGAAAAAAAGGAATCTTGGTAGAGGTATATAAATGCTCAGTTGGTTAATAGGGAGAGGACAAAGTGGCCCAAGTAAGTGATTTTTTTTTTAAGCTATGTGTGTGGATAGGTGCAAATCTAGCAAAGTGTTGCATAAACTTACAGAAGTGCAGTATAATATATTTTCCATTTCCTAATCTAATTTCACATTGTACTTTATTGAAATTCTTTCTGCTGGGCAGTGGTGGCGCAGCCTTTAATCCCAGCACTGGAGGGGCGGGGGCAGGTGGATCTCTGTGAGTTCGAGGCCAGCCTGGTCTACAAGAGCTAGTTCCAGGACAGGCACCAAAAACTGGTATCATTCTGCGGAAACTTTCACCCTAAGTTACTGAAGACTTGACTTTATTTGGGGGGCTGTTATTTAAACTCACCAATCATTTCATACTCTTTAAATCGACAGCAGCTTTGTGATTGATGGAGTTCATATGTGCCAAAATGTAATTGCTGGCACTTATCAAATGAATTCACTATAATTACCTTGAAAATGAATAAAAATTTTAGACTCTGGGGAAATTTACAGACCAAGTTTGATAATTACTATTTCAAATACAATTTACAGCCGGGCGGTGATGGCGCATGCCGTTAATCCCAGCACTCGGGAGGCAGAGGCAGGTGGATCTCTGTGAGTTCGAGGCCAGCCTGGGCTACAAGAGCTAGTTCCAGGACAGGCTGCAAAGCTACAGAGAAACCCTGTCTCGAAAAACCAAAAAAAAAAAAAAAAACAACAACAACCATAATTTACAGAATGCTTTCATACATATTATTTGTGCCCTCCTATGATGAACTGGCTTGCCAAAGGTCACACAGCTCTTAGTGGCAAAGACAGGACTAGAAACTCAACCAAGACAGAGAACTTTTGGGAACAGTAGAACACAAATTTGGACAATCGTGTCCCTCCCAGTAATTACATCTGTATTTACTGACCATTCCAGAGTAAGTGGTTACAAATTTTTAAAGCCACTATTAAGAAAAGCTCTCTGGTAATCAGAGTGTGTTTTGGGTAAAATAAGAACCACAAGAAGCTCAGGTGGGTTCCAAAAAGCAAAAGCAGCCTGTCCATCTCTAGGATCACAAACCTACACATCAGTAGGAAAACGCAACACTTTTCCATCAAGCACCAGATGTTGAGTATTAAACACCCCTGAGCGTAGTCAATATCAGATGCAGGAGTCAGTGGAGTGTTGAAAATCATGAGGAAACCAGAAATGTGCTTTCGGGTTAAAGTCACAATCCATTCTGCTTGTTTGACACTGATAGCAATTTCATATTTCTTCCTTTTCTCAGTTCCTGTTCTTCCCATACATTGTTCATCGGGTTCTGTTAAAAGTGGATTGCTATGAGATACTGTCTTCTGTATATGACAGGAAGTCGCTTTCACAAAATGTTAACAATATGGTCACTTATACAAGAGCAGCCCAATGACAACACCAGTTCACACTCAACATGGATGTGGAAATCTCAAGTCCCCGCCTCTAGATGAAGGCAGTTCATGGCTAATGAAAGAGGGACAATCAGTATTCTCTGAGGTCATGCTCCCTGATAGGTTATTCCTCTGAGATCATGCTCCCTGATAGGTTATTCCTCTGAGGTCATGCTCCCTGATAGGTTATTTTCCAGTCCCAAATTGTGGTCAACCCTAAACACATAAGAGCAACACTAAGTAGGCACAACAGGTCGTGTGTGTGTGTGTATGTGTGTGTGTGTAGTCAAACATATACATATATGTATATATAAGAAATCATAAAGTTGAGAGGGAGTGTGGGTGATGGGGGTGAAGTTGGAGAGGGAGAAGGGTAGAAATAATGTCAGCGCAGTACACACTACTCAAAAAAAGTTTCAAAATTGTATTGAATAGTCCTTTACACTTAGACTACTTTGTAGTTCATGGGGTCCTTACTTCCCAGTGGGTGCTGAGCTTGGCAAGAACTCCTAAAACTTCTTCTCACTTATATCCACTGGGCAAATGGCATAGATGTCAGACCCCCCTACTTCCCTGTTAACCCTTTCAGCTCATATAAAACTCAATTTGATATTTTTAAAGATGGTTTGGCATTTCAAGACTACATGTGTGTACACATGTTCAATTTTCTTCCTTAAAATTAACAAAATGGTTATAGTTTTATCTTGACCTGTGTTTTTCCTCCTAATGATTTGTTGTGTGATAAGGTCCCATATACCTGGGTTTCTGCAGTGTCACTTCTAATGTCTATGGAAATACGTACGGTCTTAATGGAACATTGAACCAATCCCAACTGAGCATTCTGCTGTTTTCCTGACTTTTGTACAAACAATGCTATAATGAATATTACTGTAGCTAAGTATTTGTTATCATGCAACATCAATTGGTAAGAACATATTTCTAGAAATACTGCTGGCCTAAAAACCCTTGGTAGCATAATCAAACAGGTTCAGCAAACTGATTTTATTGATACAATCTGCAGTGATTCAGTTCACTCAAGAGCTATTCTAGCTTCTGACTTAAATTTATAGTCACATATTTAAATTCAAATCTTTTCATTTTTATCTCCAAAAGGGGATGTTAGGTCTTCTTTTCTGACTAACATGTTGGTAGAAAAACCTAACAGATTTTAATTTTGTAACCCCTTTACTTCTTCACCTGATTTATGAGTGTGCTAGTGAAAATGTCCCCCTTTGACACAAATGAGAGAGCTAAGGAACGCATTTGCTCTCCATTCGAGAAGCAACTGAGTTCTACAACAATTTTGGTTCACTTGAACAGGACAGGAAAATGAGTTTGCTGGGAAGGAATGCAGATCAAAGAACCTCAGTAAAGGCCAAGGACGGTGGCTGGTGTGTTGCATACCTTTTATCCCAGAGGCAGGCAGATTACTGAGTTCAAGGCCAGCCTGCTCTATCGAGAGAGTTCCAGTTCCAGGATAGCTAGGGATGTACAGAGAAACCAACCCTGACTCTTTTTTTGTTGTTGTTTTTGTTTTTTGAGACAGGGTTTCTTTGTGTCACAGCCCTATCTGTCCAGGAACTAGCTCCTTAGACCAAGCTGACCTTGAACTCACAGAGATCCGCAAGCCTCAGCCTCCCAAGTGCGGGTATTAAAGGCCTGTGCTACCACCGCCCAGCTCAACTCTGACTCTTAAAAACAAAACCAAACAAACAAAAGAACCTCAGTAAAGACTTATAATGATGACATTTACTTGGGATGGACACATTCAGGAGTTGAGGCAAAGATGCTGCAAGTTTAAGATGTGGGAAACATAATGAGGCCCTATCTAAGTATATATATTTAATTGTAAAAAAGAATACACTCATGTAATCTCTCACATTTTGGGTGAGTTCATCTTCCTGCAAAAATAAATGTATAGCTAGTTCAGTAAATATATATAAAGATAGTAGTATAAGGAGCATAGTTCAAACTCATGGTTCAAAACTTTTATAAAAGCCAGGCAGGTATGACAGGCATCTGTAATCCCAGTGCTTTGAAGGCAGGAAGACAGGATCTCTGAGGCAAGATGGCAAATTAAACTACTCAAATTGGCAAGCTTTGGTTGCAAGACCCTGCTTCAGGAAATAAAAGTAGAAAGCCAAGCGGTGGTGGTGCATGGCTTTAAGCCCTGCGTTTGGGAGGCAGATCTCTACGAGTTCAAGGTCAGCCTGATCTACAGAGCTAGTTACAGGACAGCTAGGGATAGAGAAGGCCTGTCTAAAAAACAAAGACAAAATTCAGGTGGCTAGATCCTCATCCATGATCTTCAACCCTAAACTGCTGGGAAACCAGATCCTCCATCAGGAGCTACAGCAGCAAATAGAAATTAGAAGGGATAAAGAAATATGTTTCTTTCAGGATATTTAAGAAAGACTGCAATTATAACTTAGTTTTCTGTACAGTTTTCTCTAGATGTAGAAGAGGTGCCTCTAAAAATTCATTTTTGCCTACAAATATTGCTTAATATAGAGGGAAAGGAGAAAATGACTTATACTGCTTAACACAATAAAATAATAAAATTAAACAATGAAGGTCCAGTCAAGTCTCTCCCTTTCTTCTCAGGATTATTCTGAAACACTGCCGGAGGCCTTTGGCTTGTTTGTCTGAAATCCGTGTCCCGCAGTATAATGCACGAGAGCTGGAAATACACGCTGACAGCAAGGTGAGCTGCTCTACATCCCCACTGACTACAGCCAGGACTTGAGCCTTGGGGAACAAAAGACGATGTGCTGCCATTGGCTAACTTTCTCTACCCTATTCCTATAACTCTGCTTACACCAACCTGACAATATTTAGATTATCAAATTATATTTTAATGGTTTTACTCAATTTATATGGGCCATTAATCCCTGAAAATGTACTGCCGACACTTTGGGATGTTTGCTAGCTATTTCCTATCGGGAAGAGTATTCTATATTCTAGAGTTTCTGCACTTTGCTAGGTGTCTTTCTTTTCTCAGTCCCCCGCTCTCTTCCACTGTATTGTTCACCAGCGAGGGCATGAAGCTGTGCTCCCGTGGCTCACAGTTAACTCTAGCAATCCACTCTTCCTTGTGAGACCACATTTGGAGATGCTTGAGTTACTATTCCTGGGAGCAGCTGGTCCTAAAGCCACATCCTGTTAACTCTCAACTCGCCCTGCTAGCCAGGAGGCATTGATGTTTATCACAGGAAGTGGAATAGCGGCTCCATTTGGTGCCAGCAAAGATCAACAGGGCTACCATAAGACATTGTGCAGTGAGCAGAGCCAACATGGTAATGTGTGTGTGTGTGGTGGTTTGGGTTGTAGGACCCTAATCCACCAAGATAAAATATCCAATTATTTTGAACTAGTCCTTTACACTTAAGAGTGTTTTGTAGTTTACTAACTCCTTACTTCCTGCTGTGCTTTGACCTTGCTCATAATTCCTAAAAATAATTCTTAAATATGCTGTCTCTGTGGACAAATGAGAGACTTTCTACTTACCTTGGTTAGACTTTTTAGCCCATAGGGAACTCACATTTTAGTATTTATTAAGGGTTACTCAGAACTTCAAGTTCTATTATCATTCTTTCTTATTTTATTATTGGGTCTCCCCCCCCCCGCCATTGTGTCATGGACCACATCCTTCTGCATTTGTTGTACTAGGAGATGTGAGAGCACTATGTCTCAGACATAAACCTCACAGAAATACATGCTGTTGTGGCTATTATTAGACAATTCAGCAAACCAAAGGTGACATTCTCTAACCTCCTAGTGGGAGGAGATAGGCTGCCAGCTCAAAAAAGGATGCTGCAATTATTGCTTGCTGTCTAAAATGAGAAAAGGCAGCATTTCTACAACTCATTTTTCATGTGGACAATTCCTGTTGACAAGGTTCTTGTAGGTGTTTAAGTGTGTCACAGGAAAGAGAAATTAGACTTTTCCAGACTCTTCTAAAGGCCTCTGAGCCTTTCTTCTCCTCAATGTGATAATACTGGGGTAATACTGGGTGTTTACATGGCATATACCTGGACTGATTTTTTTTGTCCGTGCTAAGGCAAAGTAAACCATTACTTGCAATACTTACTGCATTCATTTTTTGCAATATTTACAAAACTTCATACTATATATTTTTCCTTCTCTTTCTTTTTTTTGGCAAGGTCTCACTAGGTAGTGGCTAACTTGGAATTTACTATGTAGGTCAGGTTGGCCTCACACTCAGAGATGCTCTTGCCTTTGCCTCTGGAGTGCTAGGATTAAAGGCATTTGCCACTGCATCCAATCTCTGTATATTATTTTTATACATATTATCTTATGCCATAAATATTGCATATTATTTAAAACAGCTTATTATTTATGGCGTTATTATTATTCTCATACACATTATCTTATGCCCTAAAATTGCATAGGAAAATACTTTCAGTGTATCAAATTTTCTGATAGGACTGCTGAGGCTCATCTTCTATTTGAACTCAATTATCTTTTTTCACATCAAAGAATATGCTTTTCATTACTTAAGCACCTTCATTTCAGAACATACAAAGGATTGCAGAACATACAAAGGAAGGAAACTGCAAATTATGTAATAATTGAGAAAAACTACAAAAATAGACATCTAAAGAGATTCTCGAAATAAATACGAAAGGGAATCAAGAACCCACGCAACGTCTTGGTTTTCAACATTATACAATACTGCCATCTTGTGGGTATTGAAGATAGCCAGCCTTCTAGGACATGCACAATTAATTAGATTGCCTAGCCTTATCTGAAGTCAAATATTAAATGCACAGATACAGCCATTTACAGTCACAGCGAAGAAAATAACCACTGAGGATCTATCTACACAGTGTTGAACTCACTTTGGATAAACTGTGATGTTTATGGAACAGGGTAGATGAAAATACATGAGAGCACAATTAAACACTATGCAGGACAGTGCTTATGCCCAAAGAACCCTTTCTTCCTCTTAATGCAGTGCCATCCCACTGTACCATAATCACTGTGAAGTACATTCTGTCTCTCAGGACACCATGATCGATGAGAATGGCTATCAAGTCGGTTTGTGTTTTATGACTTAAATGAGTGATGGACAGAGAGCAGAGGACCAATTCAAAGTCATAGCTGAACCAGTTTTCTGGGTTCCCAGACCAGCCAGTACTCTTCCCACTACACTACAACTACTCATGAATAACAAAAGCATGTTACTAAGAGAAACTAAGACATACTTGACCTTCTAGGTGTCTACTCATAAGGGTAGCCATTGGGTGTGTGTATGTGGCGGCAAGCACTGGGTTTATTTACTGAGTACCACTCTGGGCCAGTCATGATACCAAGTGATAAAGCTCTAATCTCCCTGCATTTAGGAGGTTTCCAGTCTAGACTTAGACTCTACTACCAACTAAATGGAGGCTTTCGTTATTTGATGAGGACATCTTATCCCAGGATAAGGCCTGAATAAGACATGTCATTTTGTCTGCGGCTTCAGAATTAATAAATAAATAATAATAAACTCAAAGAATTCCACAAAATACTTCAAGGCAGCTACATGATCACTTCACTCTGCAGCATTCTGAAGTTTATATTTTTCTTTTTCTTTTTGTTTTTTCGAGACAGGGTTTCTCTGTAGCTTTGGAGCCTGTCCTGGAACTAGGTCTTGTAGACCAGGCTGGCCTCGAACTCACAGAGATCCACTTGCCTCTGCCTCCCGAGTGCTGGGATTAAAGGCGTGTGCCACCACCGCCCGGCGAAGTTTATATTTTTCTTATACATTATTTCATTTTTTTTTGTCAGTCAGGAAGGGCAGATTTAGCAGGGTATAGTGCTGCACGTCTTAATACCAGCATTTGGGAAGCAGGCTGGTGGATCTCTGAATTTGATGCCAGCCTGGTCTATATAGTAAGTTCTAAACAAGTCAAGGCTACATAGTGAGATCCTATCTCAAAAAAAAAAAAAAAAGACATATATGTTTTATACTGGATTCACACAAAGAAACTGATGGGGAATCTTTGCCAACCAATTATCTTTAAGAGGTGGGACCAAGTTAGGGTGTGTTTTTCTGGGCCAAGGTGGCTGCTCTCTGTGTGGTTCCCTCGATACACAGCTGAGCTTGGACTTCTCATTCCTGTTTTGTGAGTTTTCCCCTTATAATAAATAAAAATATAATTGCTTTATCCTTAGATAGCCTGGTTATTTCCCGAATCGAGCTAACTGAGTTTCTACAAGAAACTGAATCCCAGAAATACTGTAGTAGGGAGGAGAGGGCTGCGTTCCTGGCGCCCGGTTAGCTTATGCCCGAAATAATCCCACAGAAACTGTATTCATTAAAACACTGCCTGGCCCATAAGCTCTAGCCTCTTCTTGGCTAACTCTCACATCTTAAACCAACCCATATCTAGTAATCTGTGTATCACCATGGAGTCACGGCTTACTAGGAAGATTCTAACCTACGTCCATTTCAGGCCGGAGAAACATGGTGTCTGCCACACTGCCTTCTCTCTCCCAGCATTCCATTCTGTCTACTACGCCCACCTAAGGGCTGCCCTATCAAAAGGCCAAGGCAGTCTCTTTATTTAACCAATGAAAGCAAATCACAAACAGAAGAACCTCCTACACCAAAATACTAATGAATATGTCCATAATCACAAAGATAATTAAGGGGGACAATTGATAAAATTTTTAGATCTGTTGTCCTGTCACATGGCAAGGGACATTTTACTCACTACTAGATTCCAACAGGACTATTTGCTGAGAATGGCATAGCATTCTACTTCTTTTATGAGTATGTGTATACAGATACATAACTTCCAATTTTGTATAACCACGTGCCTGCATCTTATGTATTTTCTAATTACAATGACATCTTTTTATAACTCTAAGTTGGTTTGTGTGTGTGTGTGTGTGTTTTGCCTGCATGTATGTCTGTATGAGGATGTCAGGTTCCCTAGAACTGGAGCTACAGACAGCTGTGAGCCACCATGTGGGTACTGAGAACTGAACCTGCGTTCTCTGGAAGAGCAGTCGGTGCTCTTAATCACTGAACAGTCTCTCCAGCCCCAAATAACACTAGTTTTTTAAGATTTTTTTAAAAATTCATCATGTAAACAGTGTTCCATCTGCATGTATGCCTGCAGGCCGGAAGAGGGTGCCAGATGTCATTACAGATGGTTGTGAGCCACCATGTGGTTGCTGAGAATTGAACTCATGAGCTCTGGAAGAGCAGCCAGTGCTCTTAACTGCTGAGCCATTTCTCCAGCCCTTAAAATTTGGTTTTTTATTTAGAAGAGAGAGAAAGGAGAGAGGGAGAGAGAATGTGTCTGTCTGTCTGTTGATCTGTCTGTCTATGTTTTTGTGTGTCTAAGTGAATATATGTCACATGTGTACAGGGGCTCAAGAGGCCAGAGGAAATCACCAGAGACCCTAGAGCTGCAGTTAAAGGCAGCTGTCAATCACTTGACCAGAAGCAGAGAACCAAATAAGGCCCTCTGGAAGAACAGAAAATGCTCTTCACCCCCGCCTGGTTTGACCACTGTTTTATTACAACAATAGGACAGCAAACTAGAACAAGCTGTTTCAGGCTTACCAGCCCCTTCTTCAAAGAGCTGCGTCTCTTTTTAGGGGAAGAGTATTTAGAAGCCAAGATCTAGGTGCTGGGTGTGCTCATTGTTCTGGTTTGTCTCTATTTCTATGAGTTTAAACAACATTTTTTCCTTTTTTCCATTCCTCTCTCTCTTCAATGGATATATTCCTAATTCCTGTGCACTGTTCTTTCTTAACAGTCAGAAGTTTGGCTGGGCAGTGATGAGGTATGCCTCTAATCCTAGCATTCGTGAGGCAGAGGCAGGTGGATCTCTGGTCTACAAAGTGAGTTCCAGGACAGCCAGGTCTACACAGAGAAATCTTATCTCAAGGGGAAAAAAAAAGAAGAAGAAGAAGAAAAAGAAAAAGTCAGAAGTTTAGTTCCTCTTCATCCTTAGTGTATTCGGTTGTTCGCTCAATGATTAAATGCCCATAGGGCAGTTTCAGAACTACTAATTTATACTACTGAGAAAACAAACCTACTGATTGTATTTATTGAAAATTTTTTTTAAAGATTTATTGGATGTCTGTGAATATTTTGCCTGCTTGTATGTACGGCTGTGCATCATGCATATGCCCAGTGCCTAAGGAGGTCAGAAGAGGTCACCAGGTGCCAGGTTGTGAGCTGCCCTGCTGGGAATAGACTGGGGTCCTTTGAAGAGCAGCTAATACTCCAGTACTCTTAATCTTTGTGGCCATCTCTCTAGTCCCTCAAATTGACTTCTTTATGTAAAATAAGAGTGTCTCTTTTTCTTCTTCTTCTCCTTCTTCTCCCTCTTCTCCCTCTTCTCCCCCTTCTCCTCCTTCTCCTCCTCCTCCTTCTTTTTCTGGTTTCTCTGTAGCTTTGGAGCCTGTCCTGGAACTAGCTCTTGTAGCCAGGCTGGCCTTGAACTCACAGAGATCTGCCTGCCTCTGCCTCCCCAGTGCTGGAATTAAGAGTATCCATCTTATCACCATATGAATTTGCTTTTGTCATTAGTAAATGGTATGAAGTTTATACTACTGAAATTTATATCATTTGATTTCTGACTGTGTTTGTAGTGTGACTAGCCAGGGCTCCTGCTGCCATGCCTTCCTCACCATGATGGCATGTTCCCCTTGGAATTATAAGACAGAATAAACCTTCCCTCCCTTCTCTTTAAAAATTTTTTATCAATAAAAGCAAATGTAAACTAAGGGCTGGAGGGATGTCTCAGTGGTTAAGAACACTGACTGCTCTTCCAGAGGACCTAGGTTCAATTCCCAGCACCCACATGGCAGCTCACAACTGTCTATAATTGCAAGATCTGACATCCTCACGCAGACATACATGCAGGCAAAGCACTGATATACATATTTTTTCTTTTTTTCTTTCTTATTGAGCTCTACATTTTTCTCTGCTCCCCTCCCTGCCTCTCCCCCACTTCAACCCTCCCCCAAGGTCCCATGCTCCCAGTTTACTCAGGAGAGCTTGTCTTTTTCTACTTCCCATGTAGATTAGATCTATATAAGTCTCTCTTAGTGTCCTCATTGTTGTCTAAGTTCTCTGGGATTGTGGTTTGTAGGCTGGTTTTATTTGCTTTATGTTTAAAAACCACCTATGAATGAGTACATGTGATAATTGTCTTTCTGTGTCTGGGTTACCTCACTGTTGGGGTCTAGTGCTAGCCCCGACCATAAATTATTTCTCTTGACCAGACCCCAACATAAACTATCTCTCTCTTGACCTGCGTGGAGGCATGTAAATAAAGACACAACTCACATGACTTTATCAGGAGGGAGATTCTCAGTGGTCCCTCATGAAGTCCTGAGTTCACATCCTGAAAAATTCCTTTTGTTTTATTCTCCAAACAGCTTTTATACCAAAACATAAACTGAGGGGGAAATACATTAGCATTCTTTTTCCTAGGTAATCAGGTGAATGGCTTTTAGTCACGTCCACTACTATGTGCTCTGTATCCTAGCTGTCACGTAGGCTTGAATCAGCATTTCTATCAGGCATCCTCCAAATTACAAAGAAAGGAGCAAAACAACATCCTGACCCTTTGTTAGGGCAGTGACAGCCTGTCTGCAGGGCTACATGACCACCTCAGGTGGGGCCTATGGCTTTAGAGCCTGGCTGCCACACCATATAGAAATATGGGCTTACACCTCACTCAAAATAATGTTTTCTAGCTCCATCCATTTTCCTGCAAATTTCAAGATGTCTTTATTTTTTTCTGCTGTGTAGTACTCCACTGTGTAAGTGTACCACATTTTCCTTATCCATTCTTCAGTTTAGGGGCATCTAGGTTGTATCCAGGTTCTGGCTATGACAAACAATGCTGCTATGAACATAGTTGAGCATGTGTCCTTGTGGCACGATTGAGCATCCTTTGGATATATACCCAAAAGTGGTATTACTGGGTCTTGAGGAAGGTTGTTTCCTAATTTTCTGAGAAATTGCCACACTGACATCCAAAGAGGTTATACCAGCTTGCATTCCCACCAGCAGTGCAGAAGTGTTCCCTTTTCCCCACAACCTCTCCAGCATAAATTGTCATCAGTGTTTTTGATTTTGGCCATTCTTACAGGTGTAAGATGGAATCTCAGAGCTAATTTGATTTGCATTTCTCTGACTATGGATGTTGAACATTTCCTTAAGTGTCTTTCAGCCATTTTATATTCCTCTGTTGAGAGTTCTCTGTTTAGGTCTGTACTCCATTTTTTAAAAATTGGATTATGTGTTCTTTTGGTGTCCAATTTCTTGAGTTCTTTGTATATTTTGGAGATCAGACCTCTGTCTGGTATGGGGTTAGTGAAGATTTTTTCCCATTCTGTAGGCTGTTGTTTTGTCTTGTTGACTGTGTCCTTTGCTTTACAGAAGCTTTTCAGTTTCAGGAGGTCCCATTTATTAGCTGTTTCTCTCAGTGTCTGTGCTGCTGGGGTTCTATTTAGAAAGTGGTCTCCTGTGCCAATGTGTTCAAGTGTATTTCCCACTTTCTCTTCTATGAGGTTCAGTGTGGCTGGCTTTATGTTGAGGTCTTTGATCCATTTGGACTTGAGTTTTGTGCATGGTGATAGATATGGGTCTATTTTCATTCTTCTACATGTTGAAATCCAGTTATGCCAGCACCACTTGTTAAATATGCTTTTTTTTTCCATTTGATATTTTTTGCTTCTTTGTCAAAAATCAGGTGTTCGAAGATGTGTGGATTGATATCTGGGTCTTCTATTCAGTTCCATTGGTCCTCCTGTCTGTTCTTATGCCAATACCAGGCTGTTTTCAGTACTGTAGCTCTGTAGTAGAGTTTGAAGCCAGGGATTGTGATGCCTCCAGAAATTCTTTTATTGTACAGGAGATATACATATTTTTTTAAAAAAGGAAATATAAACTAAAGAATTGTTTTAAAGTACATTTCTTCCTGGTTTATTAACCAATACAAATTTGGCTTGTAGAACTATTTTATATATCTATATATCTGGTATTTTAGGAGGAGAGGGTTGCAAATGGGGAAATTGGAGAAGCCCTGTTTAAGATTCAGGCTTTGTGTCACACACCTTTAATCCCTGAACTCAGGAGACAGGGAGGCAGGCTGATGTCTACTAGTTCAAGGTCAGCCTGGTCTACAGAGTTCCAGCCCAGATAAAGGAAACTATGACTAATATTTTTTTTCCTTTTCTTTTTTTTGAAACAGGGTTTTTCTGTGTAGCTCTGGCTGTCCTGGAACTTCCTCTGTAAACCAGGCTGGCCTCGAACTCACAGAGTGAGTTCCCAAATGCTAGGATTAAAGGTGTGTACCACCATCACCCAGCTTCCTTTTTATTTCTTGCAGGTCACTGATAAAATGCTTTCTCCTTAGAAACACTTTCCCTAATATGATGCTTGGACTTGATAATTATTTTGACAGGTTCGCAGTCACCTAGGAGGCACACCTCTAGGTGTGTCTGTGAGTGTGTTTCTAAAGATGAGTAGTTGACAGGGGAAGACCTACCCTCCTTATGAGTGGTACCCTTTAAGATGTGGCCCAGATATAAAGAAGTCTAAGGACAGAGCAGTGTGAACCAGCCTGTCTGTCTTTGCTGCCGCCTTCCTCTAACATCAGAATCCAGCATTGTCAGCCTTCCGAAGTGGGTTTGTTACCAGCGCCTCTCTAGGGTGCTTTCAGGCTTTTAACCCTAGATAGGGACTTCTGAGACACCCAGCTTTGTGTACAGAAACAACCTGTCATTAAAGGGATGTGTTGTATACATGATCAGGCTCAAGTACATGCTGGAGGCATGAGCGAAGTTCCACGAAGTGGCCCAAATGCTTACAGTTCCTCTTCCTGCTATAGCATCTTCTACCCCCAAGCATGTGCCTACATCCTCAAGAGGTGTGCGGTGTCAATTACTGAGGAAGAGAAGACTGGGCCTCGTCTATAGATGATCCTGAACACTATGCAGGCACCGCCTGGAAATGGACAGCTGCCGTATCAACAGTGTGTGCTGTGGTTCCAATGTGGAATGCTCCCCTACCATAAGCGCTCATGTTTGAACCCTTGCAGCGTCCCCCACCACCTGTGGTGCTGATTGGGAAAGTATAGAACTTTTAGTAAGTGAAGCCTTGTTGGAGGGCTGGGGAGTTACAGTGGACCTTGAGGCTTCATAGCCTGGTCCCACTTCCTGTTCATATTTTGGTCTCTGAGTGTCACCTTGCTTCCCTGCCTGCTGTCATGCCTTTTCAGACAAGATGGGCTGTATCTCTCCAAAACTGTAAGCCAAAACCAAACAAAACCCTTTCTCCCATGAGTTGCTCTTGTCAGACTATTTTATCATAGCAACTATAAAGACATCGTGAAACCACACTTTTTTTTTTATTAGGGAGGCAGATGGACCCCTAGAACACTGATCTCCTCTGTGGATTAATACACTGAGTTCAGAGAAGGGGCTATCGGGGTGGGGTCTAGCTGGGGGGATGGGCCTCTGTTCTCTCCCTCCCCCTCTCCGACTCCCTTTTCCTCTCCCTACTGGTTTCTTGGAGGTAAGCAGCTTTCTTTTATCATGAACTTCCTCCATGACATTTCTGCCTTGCCATGGGCCTAAAAATAATGCACTGGACAGCCATTGACTTAAACCTATGAGACCATAAACAAATCTGATTTCCTCTCTTGAGCTTTTAGTCACAGCATCAACAACCACAACAACAAAACCTAACACCCAGTTTATCTTAGATCGTGACGCAAGAGAGAGGGGGCAGTGAAGAAAGGCAGGCAAATTCATAGAAGTATTCAATCGGCTGTAGTGAATAAAGCGCTTGTTTGCAGGATGACAACTGAGTCAGCTCTGACAGCTCCTCGCCAGAGTCAGAGACTGGCGATGGGAGAGCCGCACTGCCAGAGTTCAGCAGGAGAGCAGAAGCATCCTTTCTGTGGTGTGGTTTCTTCGTGGGTCTGACCCTCTAGCCTCGTGGTTCTCATCCTTCCTAATGCTATGGCCTTTTCATACAGTTCCTTGTGTTATGGTGATCCCCAACCATAAAATCATTTCATTGCTAATTCATAACTGTAATTCTGCTGCTGTTATGATTCATAAGGTAAATATCTGATATGCAGGATATCTCATATGGGATCCCCAAATGGGGTCACGGCCCACAGGTCAAGAACCACTGATCTAGCCTGCTTTCATGGCCTGCCTATGTTTCTAACTTGATTCTTCACCCTTTCCTTTGTTTAAGATGTATTATTTTAAAATCCTGTGTGTGTGTCTGCACAAGAATGTATGTGTGCACACACACACTCACCTGCCTGTATGCCGCTGAGCCTGTGTGCAGGTGCATGTGGATGCCGGAAGAGGGCAGCAGATCTACCTGGAGCTCGAGTATAGATGATTGTAAGCTGCCAATGTGGGCGCTGGGGACTGAACTCAGGTCTTCTGGAAGAGTAGCTTGCACTCTTAACTGCTGAGCCATATCTCAAGCTTTCTCTTTAGACTTTCTGGTGATTCAGTGAGCTCCCCAAGAATTTTTTTAATGCATTTCATTTCTGCTTCTGTTAACCAGTACCAGGTTTTGCTATTGCTGAAGACCATAGCAGGCTAACTAGTCCATCATTTCTAGATATATTTAATCCCAAAGAGTATGATCTTGCAGTGTATAGTAAGTATCTCTAAATAATACTGTGGTTAGTTTTGGAACTGGTTTGGGAGTTCTGTCTGGGTTCTGTTTCAGTTTTGTGTGCCTCAGGAAAAAGGAGAAACAGCAGTGGATAGGGTAACTGTCCTTTGATTCTCAAAATATGTGCTGTCCCAATTCAAATTGCATCTCTCTCTGACTTTCACAATTCCTAGTTTGAACTCTTATCCACCCACTCAGCAAACACTAGTTCAGCATGCACTGTATCTATGGCAGCATTCCAGGTACTGAGGAAATCCAAAGATCAATGAGAAACAATCTTGAGAATATGCTTTTGAATTTTAGATGAGACAAAAGTATTTTTTTTCAGTAGGTAAAGTTTAAAGATTGATTACTCTTGAAGAAAGAAGTACAGGAGAATCCTTTTTATCTTTGGGTTACTGTACATGGGAGCAAGTGATGTTCATTTCTTTGTAAATGTTCAAGAAATCATTATTAAAACAAAAACCCAGCTAGGCGTTGGTGGCGCACGCCTTTAATCCCAGCACTCGGGACGCAGAGACAGGCGGATCTCTGTGAGTTCGATACCAGCCTGGTCTACAAGAGTTAGTTCCAGGACAGGCTCCAAAGCTACAAAGAAACTCTGTCTCGAAAAACCAAAACAAACAAACAATCAAAAACCCAGGCCAGGTGTAGTGTGCATGCCTTTAATCCCAGCAGTTGGGAGAGGCAGGCAGGTCTCTGTGAGACTGGGACCAGCCTGGTCTACATAGTGAGTTCCAGGTCATGGCTACCTAGTGAGATGCTTTCTTTGGATAAATACTAGATAGAGCCGTCCCCACACACAAGCTTAGGTTATCTGGATAAAGAATGTTTTGTCTATTTCACAGTAATTTGCACTTCCAACTATATCTAGCACAGGAGGCTATGGTTACTGGGGACCCTGTCTGTAGAATTAACTTCTTAGTCTTCGGTGCCTAGAAGGGACCCTCGCTCACTGTAATGTGAAATAAAATATCAGCATGGCCAAGAAGAAACCACTGACAGCTTTGTGTGCTCCACGAATGGAATTCACAAGTCCCAGCTTGTTAGGTTTTGGTCGACTTGACACCAGCTAAGGTCATCTGGGAAGAGGGACCCTCAGTTGAGAAAATGCGTCTATCAGACAGTAAGTCTGTGGGGGTATTTTCTTGATTAACAATTGCTGTCGGAGGACCCAGCCCTGTGGGTGGTGACACACTTGAAGCCCTGGGTCGAAGAAGAAAGCAGGTGGGGAGAAGGCAAGCAAACAGCCTTCCTCTATGGTCTTTGCTTCAGTTCCTGCAACCAACTTCCTGCCCCTGCTTGAATTCCTGCCTTGTGGACTGGGATCATTATACTGAAGTCCTCTCCCCAAATTGCTTTTGGTCATGGTGTTAAAAACAGCAATAGAAAACAAACTAAGACATGGCCCTCGAGCTCAGTGATTCGGGTCCCAGCACAAAGACCCTTTCCCAGGAGGAGGGCTCGCGAGCAGACTCATCATCCCAGTGCGGTGGGAGTGGGGGTTTGAGCAGTCGGGCAGGTGAGTTGGCAGGTGGGGCGCTGCCCCGCCCTCAACCCGCGGAGGCGAGGCCTGGGAACGCCCTCGGCCTCTGGGTGACTCAGGGAGCGCGCGGCAAACAACCTGGTCCCAGAGTGGCAACTGACAAAGGCGGGGGCGCGCTCTGCGCGTGCACAGCAGGCAGCGGAGCCTCCCAGGGCCCTGCTGCCGGAGCCCAGCGGGTGCGAGTGACACCGGAGGGCAAGCGGCGCGTGCGCGGTGAGTCCAGCCCGGCGACAGGATGCCGCCAGGAGGGCTGCGGGGTAAACAGCTGCCGGACAGATGAGGAGCGCCAGGTGGAGGGCAGAGAGGCGGGGTGTGGCTGGATCCCAGGCCCCAAGGTGCTGGGTCTCCAGCTTCTTAAGAGCTCAATCCACCCGATCCAGGTGGCTCCACCGCGCCCTTTTCTGGGTGGGAAATAGGTTCAGGAAGGTAAGCTGGGCTAGAGCAAATTACTGTTCTGTATTTATTTATTTTTTAAAAAAATCTCGTTGCCTGTGTCGGATGTGAGGCGGCTTTTCATAAGAAGCCATTCATTAAGACAAAGGAAAGATTCAGACGACGGTAAGGAATCCAGGCTAAAAAACTATACTTTTGAGTAGATCGGCAAGGCCGGGGACGAAAAGATCAGAAATCAGAAATGGACTGAAGGGAGAATTGGCCTGGTAGAGAAGTGCTATTTAACTGGGTCCAGGAGGCGGACTGAGGCTCCTGAGTGCTGGCCAATATGAGGTGGAAAAGCGCGCCCCTGGCGCAGGTGCTGGCTCTTGGCCCTCTGGAGGTCAGTGGTCCCGAGGAATAACTGTCCACTGAACATTCGGCAGAAGAACTTCTGCGAACAGTTCGTTCCATAGCAGAGAGGGAGCCGGGAGCCGGTGCCGGAGTAGGCAACCTTCTGAACGCCTATGTGAACTGGGAAGACCTGTTTGTCTTTTTCCAGGCCCAGTGCCTTGCCCTCCACGTTGTTTTGAGTGGAAAGCCTGGTTGCTTGGCACGCAGTTCGTGCTCAACAGAAGGGCTGATGCTGATAATCCAGTCAAACACGGCTGTGCCAGTTAGGGACGACCTGGAAGGAACTGTACTGTATACAAAGTAAACTAAGATGAAAACTTTAAAACGTGTGTACATGGGCGGAGTTGGGGAGATCGCGCAACAGGTAAAGCCTGGCAAGCATGAGGGTTTGACGTCGGATCCCGGACACACACTTAAAAGCCCGACCCTTCTGGGGGAGTCTGTAACTCCAGCCCAAGGGGTGGAGGCAGGCAGAGATAAAGAGTTCATTGACAAGGCTTGCTGGCCAAACACCTTAACCAAATAGGTGAGCTTCAGGTTCGGTGGGAGATTGCCAAACAATAGGGTGTAGAAAGACCAAGGAAGATATCTTGCCAGGACCTCTGGCCCCCACTCACATGCACCACCCCAAAGACAAAAATGTACCCATGAAAGTAGAATAAAATCAACGATATAGTGACTAGCAAAACCCAGCACATACCTTGGCAAGAGCACCTTAAATAAGGGTACAGTGTTGTACTCCATTCACTGTTTATTTGTTGATTGATTGATTGATTTTTACGAGACAAGGTTTCTCTGTAGCTTTGGAGGCTGTCCTGGAACTCGCTCTGTAGATCAGGCTGACCTTGAACTCAGAGATCTGCCTGCCTCTGCCTCCCTAGTGCTGGGACTAAAGGCATGCACCACTACCGTCAGGCTCCATTCACTATTTTTTAAATACTTGTATTTATTTTAATTATATGCATGTGTGTGCCTGTGTGTGGGTATGCGCATGTGAGTGCAGGTACTCTCAGGCCAGATGCCTCCTATCCCCATGGTTACAGGTGGTCATGAGCTGCATGACATTGCCAAGGGGAATCAAACTCCAGTCCTCTTGAAGCGCGGCAAGCATTCTTGATCATTGAGCCCTATCTCCAGCCCCTCAGTTCACTATATGACCCAAAGTCAAAACTGAAAATGGACCAGATGTTCTAACAAGGATGGTTCTTAAGCATTGCTTGCCTCTTTCAAATGGAGCCAGAAACTTATGGTGTGAGGCAAAGAGGACATGAACTGGGACCTGGCAGCACCATTCTTGTTCAGACACACGGGCTCATTGAATTTCTGCCAGGGCACAGGATTCACCAACAGCTGGCTCGCATCTCCCTTGGCTCAGCGGATTACTGTGGTAAACAGTGCCTCAGTTGATTCTGCTCCAGCTCAAATCAATGGCTTTTTATTTAACTACGGAGGAGGGGGTGTGTCCGAGTGCTGTCCCCAAAGCAGCATGGCATTTATCAAGCTTGACGGGCCACAGCCTGGCACTTGTTTATTGATGGGCTGAAGAACTTTGAATCTGTGGACCTGGAATTGTGAAGTCACCGTCTGGGCAGACCCACGGGTCTATAAAAAGACCTGTTCTTTAAAAATAAAAATTACTGCATGGTCTCCTTTCTCTACCTTTTAGCCTTCCAAGGAGAGCCAGGGAAGGGCAAATAGCTGTTGCTGTTTAATTTGGGTTAAAACACATACCACCTGTCTGCCCATGCATTTACAACAAGAAGGAAGTTTGTGTGTGTGTGTGTGTGTGTGTGTGTGTGTGTGCATGCACTGCATGCGTGTGATGTCTTTGCTCTTTCCCACCTCCGTATCACTGTTTTCTTAACTCACAGGGGTCCTTTTTCTTCAACATGATTATTTTGGTGACTTATATTATGGTTTTGTTTCACAGCTGTTTCTTTTATTTTGTGTATATATTATTTTGTATATGGCCTTGTAAGTATGTCTGTGTACCACACGCAAGCAGTGTCTCCAGAAGCCAGAAAAGAGCCCCAGATTCGCTGGAACTGGCTTTAAAGCCAGTTTTGAACTGACACATGGGTGCTGGTGATTGAATCCAGGTCTTCTGGAAGAGCGATCGGTGCTCTCTAAATAGCTGAACTACTGCTTCAGCCTCCTATAGTTGTTTCTAACATGTTGAATTTTCTTTTTTAGATTAGACCTTTAGACTTCAAGCTTTAGGTCCTCCATAGAGGACAATCTATAGCAAAAGGCTTCCTGTTTCAGCAAAAGGCCCCTCCTTGTCTGATGACAGCGGTGTGTCCCCCTATTCCTCCCTAAGGCCCACTTACTGCATTCCCAGCAGAACAGAATTTCTCAAGAAATTATTTGAAGAACATTTGCATCAAAAACTCCTGGACATATGCTAAAATGCTTCAGCCCAGCCCATTGAATCAAAACCTTCTAGGGGAAGTTCTGTGCCTAATATATGTGTGTTTCTGAAAATTCTCATTCCCTGTGGTTACCGGTGTGCTGCAGGCAGTGGTTAGCGTGGAGGGCTGTGCCCTCTTGTTTACACCCCTCTGTGTTGTCTACTGACTTCTATGACGAGCAGGAGCCTCATTTGTAATTTAAAAATAGCACAAATTTAAATGATATTTTAGTTTTATTTTATAATTTTATTATAAATTTAATTAATTATTATATCATTTAAATTTAAAGATGTTGTTCAAGAAAATATATGGGTGGCAGTTAAGTGCTTGAGAAGGGTACTCATGGTTACCAACCTCAGAGAAATGAGAAAGACTGACTGTGCCAGTGGTGGGCAGGAAGCAGAGTAGATGAGTTCACTCTGCTGACAGGGATGTTAGCTGGAAGACCACTTTCCAAAGCGCTGAACATTTCCGTGTAACTTAAGGAACCCTACCATGTGACCCAAACATTCCACTACCAAGTCCAGCTCTGTAGTAACAGATGAAAAAATTAGGTATCAGGAAACAACCAGTTGTTCATCCAGTATGTTGGTGATCATATTGTACAGACAGGCATATACCCGAAACATAGGTATATCCATAGCAACGTATGTATATCCATAGCAGAATATTAAGCAGCTGTGAAGAGCGGTGAGGTAATACTACATGCTGCTGCTTTGTCGGCTCACAAAATAAGTTTTCTGAGAGAAAGAGACAACCATAGAGAGTACATAACATCTGGTTCCCTTTGTATGCAGTTTGAGGGGAATTGCTATTCCTTTTCTGACCTCAGATTCTTCAGTGTTTTCCAAGAAGAACCAAAGATTTGCATAAGGTCATATTAGTCTAACTCTGCAGGCAGCAGTGTCCCTAGCAACTGAGTCATGGTTCTTTGTGTTCATCTGTATCATTCATTCAGTTTATTATCAGAGCACGTATTATGTGCTAACTCTAGAGCAGACAGTAAGAACATGCTAGTGAAAAAAATAAGACACGATACCCTGACCTGGCAAAGTTTGTATTTTGTTGAATGAATTACCATATAATAAAACAAATAATTTATTATTGAGGACAGGCATGATTCTTCAGAAAGGGCATTGGAATCAAGGAAGACTGGTCTAGGTTTTTAAAAAAATATTTATTATTGTGCACATGCACATTCACATGTATTAAAATGTTTGCTTTGTGCACATCTCTGTGTATGTGCTGGGCATCCAACTCAGGGCCTTGTACAGGCCAAGCATAAAACCTACCCCTGAGCATACAGCCCCACCCTCACTCCCCCCTTAAGATTTTATTAAAGATATGTCTATTTTAAAATTTTATTTATTTTTACTTGTATGAGTGTTTTTCCTGTATGTATGCCTGTACACCACATGTGTGCTTTGTGCTTGAGGAGAGGGGGCATTTATCTCCTGGGATTAGAGTTACAGACAGTTGTGAGTTGCCCTGTGGGTTCTGGGAATTGAAACCAAGTACCCTGGAAGAGCAGCCAGTGCTCTTAACCACTCATCTATCCCTCCAGCCCCAACTAAAGCTGTTTCTCAAAGGTGAGTCCTAGCCGCCATGTTTAAAGACCATGGCGGCGTGCTGCTGCCAGGCATCCTGCCAGGAGTCTGCCTTGCTCCTCCAGGAGGAAGGTGGAATTTGAACTCAGATGGTCTCTGAGATAGGAAACACTGGAGAAATTAGTGGATATTGGTAAATAGGACAAAAATAAGTTTTTACCAGTTTTTTTCTAAGAATTAAAAAATTGATTTCACAATCTCATATGTGCCTACAGTGTATCTTTTTTTTGTTTTGTTTTTTTTTTTTGTTTTTTTCGAGACAGGGTTTCACTGTAGCTTTAGAGCCCGTCCTGGAACTAGATCTTGTAGCCTAGGCTGGCCTCGAACTCACAGAGATCCACCCGCCTCTGCCTCCCAAGTGCTGGGATTAAAGGCGTGCGCCACCACTGTCCAGCACACACAGTGTATCTTGATCATATACACACCGAACTCCCCTTTCCACTCTCTCTAGATTCCATACCCCTTTCCTACCTCATGTCTCCTTGTTTTTAATACTCCACGGAGTTCAGTTAGTTCTGCCTGCGTGTGCATAGACATGGAGCCAGCCACTGGAGCCTGTGTAGCCTGCCGGTAGCCATACCCTCGGAAATAAACACCCCTCCCCAGGCCACAATCCTTCAGCTATGGGTGGGGCCTCATGAACCCCCCCCAACCCACGCTGCAGTGTTGACTGTCTTGTTCTTGGGCAGGTAGCCCCAAGCTGTGAGTTTGTGAGTATCACTGAGGCACAGTCATGTCCGGAACAAACCTTTCACAGCATTCCCCCACCCCATCCTCCAGCTCTTACACTCTTACCATCCCTTCTTCTGCCACGTTCTCAACAGTTGCTTGTCCTCAGCTGGCATTAACTTTGGCCCACTATAAAAGGAAGCCCCTCTTGCTAAGGTTGAGAACAACACTAATGTATGGGTATAAACATAAATATTTAGAAAGCAGTTTGACAACCTGTCTATTTAATAAAACCAAAGTAGTAGGTTCCCCACTAGCGTATATGGCCTTTGACGGGATTACAGAGCCAGGCATTAGTTCCTCCCGGGCAGACCTCAAATGCAATCAAAAATCAGTTGGTTACTCACTCTAACAGCTATGCCATTATTGCACCAGGGGTACAGCTTACTTGGCAAGCTTTATCAGTTTTTTAGTGCGCATGAGACTGCCTTTCAGTGCATTTTCCCCCAGCTTCCACAATCACATCTTTTGTTTCTTCTTTTTAAGGCTGTCCTGAGAGAATCACAGGACCTTCCTGGGCCAGTTTGCTGGACTACATAGCCTACAGCATTCCTTTGATCTACTGATGCTGCTGACTGTCAGGAAGGGAATGAGGATAGTCTGGTATGACCCGTTTTCTCTGTTTTTTGTTGTTTTGTTTTGTTTTTGAAAACCTTTTATTAGTCTGTGCTGACTCCCACTGACCTATTTCCTTCCAAGGGCTAAAAAATCATTTATGTTAATCAAGTAGCAGAAATCCGATCCAGAGTGGCCTTAAGCCAAGGTGGAGGGAGAGAAGAAAAATGTATTAGCTCTTGTGAAAATAAAACCCAAAAAAATCAATCTCCATTATGACTGGGTTGAGTTGCATCCTCAGCACTCAGTCTCTGTCAGTCTCTCAGTTCTATTTTTGGGGCAATAGCTGCAATTTCAGGTTATAACTCATAGTTCTTTTCTTTTTTCTTTTTGTTTTTCGAGACAGGGTTTCTCTGTGGCTTTGGAGCCTGTCCTGGAACTAGCTCTGTAGACCAGGCTGGTCTCGAACTAACAGAGATCTGCCTGCCTGCCTCTGCCTCCTGAGTGCTGGGATTAAAGGCGTGCGCCACCACTGCCTGGCTATAACTCATAGTTCTTATTACTACTGATGATATGATGATGATGATGATGATAATTATCATTTTAGTCATGATTAGCAGTTCTGAATCCATTTACCTGAATTGGATTGGTTGGAACTAAATCAGTCAGCAAGTATCCATAGGTAACTTTTCATCCTCCTGGCCAGTGATAATAACTAGCTTTCTAGCTTAATAAAAAAGAACAAATAAACAGCGAGATCTTATTGTGTTCCAGGCATTGTGTAAGACACCCACTAGGGAAATCTTCCAATAAGGACAGTTAGATAAGCATGCTGGGAAAGCCAGCAAAATTGATCACAGAATCAAAATTTCAAACCAGTTGCTGGGTGTGGTGGAGCATTTCCTGTAACCCTGATGCTTGGGAGGTGGAAACAGAAGGATCAAGAACTCGAGGCCAAGAGTGGCTATGTGAGAACTCAAGCCAGTTTGGGCTACATGAGACCCTGACTCAAAAAGTCTAAAAACAGAAAACAAAAAACAATTTGAAATTAAGTTTTCTTGGCTCCAGGCCCGGACTCTGAGCCTTCACAGTCCCCTCTCACAGTCACTTTTAGGATCAAGAAGACAGAGCAGGAGCCATCAAGTCATATGCCTGTTTGGGAGTATCAATATTTTCCCCTTTTATTGAAAATAGATTTTATTTTCTCTCACATATTGTATCTTGTATACAATTTCCCTTCCATCTACTCCTCCTAGTTCCTCTCCGCCTCCCCTCCCACCCACATCCACCCCCTTCCTGTCTCTCTTTAGGAAACAAACAAACTTCTAAGGAATAATAATAAAATAGAATAGAATAAGAAAAAAAACTCTACCAATATATTGGAATAGAATAAAACAAGAAAGCAGAAGGGAGAGAGCTCATTCACACACTCAGGACCATAAAAACACTAAACTGGAAGCCATAATGTATACACAAAGGACCTGTAAGAAGAGAGAAGAAAATAATTTGTAAATAAGATAGAACTAAAATAAAAATAAAATTTTAAAAAAGAAAAAAAGAAGAAAGCCTTGACAAGAGACAAGGAACCTCCAAAGATGCCTTGAGTTTCTCTGTTGGGCATCTACTGCTGGGCACAGAGCATGAGTCTTAAGAATCCTCTTAGCAGTGGGACTTGAGAGATGGCAAGTAAAGGCCCTGGCTTCTCAAGCTTGGTGGCCTCAGTTTGATCTCCAGAACCCACTCAGGAAGCTGGAACAGCACTCATTGGGAATGCCAGCACTTCTGTGGTAGATGGAAGGTCAAAGGTCAGCTAGCCTGGTGTACGAGGCCTAGCATCAAACAACAAAGACCCTGTCTCAAACGAGGTGGACGGCAAGGACTGACAGCCGAGGCTGTCCTCTGACCTCTCTACCTGAGTGTGCCTGTATACAAACACAGAAAGACAGACAGACAGACACATACCCACATGGATACACTTAGTAGTCATAATAGGGGCAGAGTTTAGGAGGTGATTAGTATAATTTTTTCAGTCCCAGACCCTTCTGAGTTTGAGAGCTGGAAGCTCCGTGTATAGGACTGTGTCTCCTGACTGCTGTAGGGATCTCATCAACCAGGCCCTTTAGCTAGGGTCCCCCCAACCCGGCCACTGTCGTTTCTACTGGTGCTCTCTCCCTTTATTCCTCAGCAGGGTCTTTTGCTATCATGGCTCCTGACCTTCACCTTGTACAACCTTCCATGAACCATCCCAAAATCTCAGACTGTAGGTCTCATGCTTTTTCTTTTTTCTTGGAAACTGAACTCAGGTCATTAGGTTTGGTGGCAAGTACCTTTAACCACTGAACCACCTTGCCCTCCCTCCCTCTGCTTGTCTAATGGCTATATCTTGTTTGAACACTGTGAAATACTCGTCAGGAAATGGGCATTTGTAATAATACATGTATATGAAGCCTTGTTACCTTATTTTCTATACGTTCTGCTCCCTCTGCATCTGGCTGACAGTTCCCATGTATCCTGGTGACTCTGCCCCCCAGTCTCTCATATGTGTCCACAGTATACAAAAATATTTCATGGTAGTGATAAATTGATGTCTTTTTTTTGTTGTTGTTTTGTTTTTGGTTTTTGGTTTTTGAAGACAGTGTTTCTCTGTGTAACAGACTTGGCTGTCCTGGAACTCACTCTGTAGTCTAGGCTGACCTCAACCTCACAGAGATCTACCTGCCTCTGCCTCCTGAGTGCTGGGATTAAAGGTGTGCACCACCACTGCACGGTTTGATGTCTCATTTTAAAAGAAACTGAGAAGTTATTTTCCAGGGTATTGTACCCAGGAGGAGTCGGAGCCACGAGGAAAAGGCAGATGAAGAGTATTGTGTGGAATGTTCTAGATCAGTGTCAGCAGACCAGTAGTTTTGCAACTGATCATGTGAGACATTGCATAAAGGGCCCACATAACTTCTCTTTGTGTTTCTTTTTATAATTTAAAAATTAAATTTATTTATTGTGTGCATGTGGAGGTGAGAGGATATCTTGTAAGAGTTCGTTCCCTTCTTTCATGATGTGTATCCTGGGACTAGAACTTTCATCTTCAGACTTGGCAACAAAAGCCTTTACCACTGAGCCACCTCACTGGCCTCTGTTTCTTATTGCTATGTATGAATTTGAGCTACATATCCAGCTCATAAGTTGTTTATTATTATTAATTTATAGAAAAATTGAAAAAAACTCATTTATTCCAGTTAATTTTCAGTTTGCATCAAGCTTATAGAAATTTAACTTGGGCTGACAAGTTGGCTCAATGGGTAAAAGGCATTTGAACCCAGACCTCATAACTTCCACACTTTCCCTCGGAAGGTTTGATATTTGAGTCTTCTGAAATAAACTGCCAGTAGATCAACAGGAGAAGATCACCACAAGTGTATTTGGCCATAGTTTTAGTCTAACATGGAGGCTCCAGACTGGGAAGCTATCTGACTTTGATACCCATGTCGAGATATGACTGGAAAGAACAAGGCATGAGCCAATAAGAAAACACCAAAGGGAGCCCCCAGGAGGCCTGTTCGGGACTAGCACTTTGTGCACGATATTTCTTCCTCCAGAGATGGGACAAGATTCTTTTGTCTTTTCACAAAAATTGCTATAAAATTTTTTGGTTTTATTGGTTTCTTAGTTTTCTATGGATTGTCTGTGTAAATGCCCCCAATTAAAGACCGTGTTCTATACTAATTTAATAACTCTGTTCTCAAGATATTTTTGAACCTTCTCTAGCCCTGACTTTTCCATTTGCGTGGAGCCAGCTGTCAATTCTAGTATCCCCTCCCCTTCCCTGAGGATTCCTCTGCCTCTTCTCCGGTATATCTATCAATATTCTTCATCTTTCTGGTTCTTGACTTATTTCTTTGGTGGGTGAATGCTTCCCCCCTGACTCATCATTTCACAGAAGGACCTTGTTTCCTGGTAAGTTCCCAGCTGGTTGAGATTGGCTTCTGATCATTTCCTTGTTCCCCTCCACTGTGGGCCACAAAGGCACCAGCTCCCGCTCACCCCTGCTGATTCCGGTCCCTGGAGATTTTGCTCATGCTTTTGTAAGCCCAGCCCTGCAGTTAAAGTTATATCCGTTTGGGCATCTCTAAGTGTTTGGTAGTAGAAAGATTTTTCAGGTCATCCTGCTCATATGACTGCCCTATCTATATAGTTTTAAAATCTAGAGACAATGAGTAGGTAGGAGTTTCAGAGACTCAACGGAGAGGATTGGGAACGTGCTTAGAAAGGAGGAATCCTGGCGGCCCGAGGCTGGGAGGGGCACAGCAGGTGCAGAAGCACGGGGGTGTAGAGACAGTCCTCCCCCTTCTCACTGGCTGGAGGGGAGAATGAGGTTGAGCAGGAGGGAGCTATGAATGCTGTGGGTGTTGGGGAATGAACTGGGATCACAGCTTGCTTCAGGACTTTAACCCGGAAGCAAATCCTGGACAAATGTGAACAGGTAGATGCACTGGAGAGAGGTTTTGGTTCAGAAAGATGGCTCTAGAACTTCTGGAAATCACCTAGCAAAGCTGGGTGTGGTGGCGTGTGCCTTTTATCCTAGTACTCGGGAGGCCAAGGCAGGCAGATCTCTTGAGTTTGAGGCCAGCCTGATCTTCATAGTGTATTCTAGGACAACCAGAAATACACAGAGAAGACCCTGTCTTGAAAAACCAGAGAAAAAGAAAATTACCCAGCCATGGGCTCTATGTTGTAACTGAGAATGGGAGCCAGGAACCATGGGGAGAAAAGGGGAGAGGACTTAGCTGATTCCCCCAAAATCTAGATCAACAGCTACGCCACTCCTGGGCATTCACCAATAATACTCTGAGTCTGTACCTCCCAGAGATACATGCACACCAGTGCTTACTCCAGCACTTTTCATGGTAGCTAAGTTGGAAACAAGCTACATGTCCACCAACCAAGGGATGGCGTGGCTTAGATACAGTAGGGTTTCTTTTTAGCCCTAAAGAAGAATGGAATTGTGTCACCTGTAAGAAAACAGATGCACCTGGGGCTATCACGTTAGGCGGGTCTCAGAAAGACAGGTATCTCAGGCACCCTCTCATTTGTGGGTCTTCGGTTCCATATAGGTACAAAGGGGAGGACATGAAAGGGAAGGGCTACTGGTTATGAGGAGGAAGTGGGATCAGAATACATGTACAGATCTACATGGGCATGGTCTTATGAACCCAGCATAATACATGTATTATCTGCGTCCCGAGTGCTGGGATTAAAGGCGTGCACCACCACTACCCCGCCCATAATATATTTTTAAAATGAATGACTGAATAAATTATTCTGGGTCAAACTGGGTGGGGGGAGTAAAGGAAATTTCAGGAAAGCACATTGTCTGAGGCCTGGGAAGTGAATTTCAAATGTCAGTGATGACCCGAGCTGTTTGTCCTCTCCTATTTAGAGACACTAACCACAAATGCCACCAGTTCATTGAATGTTTAATAAACAGTTGGCTCTGTTTGCAGCTAACGATGTTCCAGGCGACTCAGTGAGTAGTCTTCAAGCTAGGGACAGCATTTCCCAGGCGACGTAATGAGGAGACCTACCTTACAAGTGGATGTTTGGCTTTGTTCTTCCCAGAACCTGTGGACATGGCTGACGTTGGAGCAGATGAGCTCCCCTCCAGGTCAGAGAGTCCTGAGCCGGAGGGCAGGAGCTCTGAGGACAGATCACTGCTCCATCAGAGGCTGGCCATCCGAGAGCTCATTGACACAGAGGTCTCCTATTTGCACATGCTCCGACTCTGTGCCTCTGACATCAGGAGCCGTCTGCACCAGGTACTGATGCAGACCCAACCACTTATCTTTCTAGGAGCAGGTGTGGGCTGCCTCTAAGATTGCTCATTACTCCTCGGCTGGCTAGTTGGAAAGGACCCTTGGTGGGCGGAGCCTGACAAGCCTGGATCTAAGCCCCAGGGCTTTATTGGCCGTGCAGCTTTCAGCAAGAATGACTTAGATGTGTCCAACTTGTAGCCTATTGGCCATGTGAGGTCAAGGATAGCTGTGAACCTAGCCAACATAAAATAGTAAAATTACTTAAAACAGTATAAAAATATCACTGTATTCTTTTGTAATTCGATTTTATAGGATTTATTTTTATATGTATGAGTGTTTGCTATGTTCGTGTATTCCCTGTGTGTGCCTGGTGCCTGAGGAGGCCAGAGAGGATGTGGGATCCCCAGGAGCCAGAGTTACAGATAGTTGCGAGCCACCATGTGGGTGCTAGGAACCTGGGTCCTCTTCAAGAACAGAAAGTGCAGACTTAAATGAGCTATTGGATAGGCAAAAATGGAGCAGGAACCAGGCCATAAAACCTCCAAGTCTACCACCAATAACCTATTTCTTCCAGTAAGGTAAACCTACTAAAGGCAATATAGCCTTTCCAAATAATGCCCCCAGTTGGGGAAGAAGTGTTTAAACTCATGATCTGGGAACATTCCACATTCAAATCACAACACTAACCTCTGCCTACCTGCGACCCTCCCTCTCCCTACTCCATTCCCGGCACCATCAGCTTTCCTTCTGAGCTGGACTTGGTGTCTCCTTTCATTGTAGACTAATGTGGAGGCCTAACTTACAAGATTCCCAAATCTTTCCAAACGTTGCACTGGGCAGTCAATCTTCCCAAGAACAATAGGACCCCAGATTATGCAAGGACTGTTCCCCATCCAGTCTTTGCCCACAGCAATTTCGTTGCTTCCAGCTGCCACCTGGAGATCTGGATGTCCTGTTCTCAAACATTGATGACATCATCCAAGTGAGCAGCAGATTCCTTCACGGGCTGCAGGAGACAGCCTGCAGGGAAGAGGAACAGGCGAACCTGATTGGTAAGCAAAAGACCTGGTGTTCACTGCCTTGCTTTCCCTGGGGCTCTGTCCTCAGCTTGTGCTTCTGCCAGAACTGGCTCCAGAGCTCCAGGGAAAAACAGCGAAGGGGGCGACGGGGCACGTCAGAGGCAGCAGGGCCCTGTAGAGTATCTGATCCACAAGACCTACTTACCTCTTCCTCAAGATTAAGCTTTTAACACAGGAATATGGGAAGATGTGTTGAAACCACAGTACCTCCTAGTTTAGTCTCAACATGGTACTGATTTACTTATTTATTTATGTATTTATTTATGTTTTTTCGGGACAGGACTTCTCTGTGAAACAGTCCTGGCTATTCTGGAACTTAGTATGTAGACCACCATCTCTCTAACCCCTAATTTTTCTTAATTAGTAGATTTTATTTTTTTAGAGCACTGTTAGGCTTATATAAAAAACAATCACGGTGCCAAGAATGAGAATTATCCCAAACATTATTACTTTCTTATAATTTATTTTTATTTCATGTACATTTGTGCTTTGCCTGCATGTATGTCTTTGTGAAGGTGTTGGGTCCCCTGAAACTGGAGTTACAAACAGGTGTGAGCTGCCATGTAGGTGCTAGGAATTGAACTTGCGTCCTCTGGAAAAGCAGCCATTGTTCTTAACCACTGAGCCAACTCTCCAGCTCCCCTCCAACCTTAATTTTAATAAAGTCAACTTCTCTGTCTCTTATCCCTAGAGTACCACTCCTATTCCTTTATTCTTCCCACCCGTTCCACCTGCTCCCTATATGTAACTGGTTTTGTTAAAGACACAAAACACTTTAGGCTGTTACCCTGGGTCTGTCTCATCTTCTTGTGCCAGTCCAGCTTCCTGTAGCCACTACTGAATGAAACTTAGGTGAGACCCCAGCTCTAGCCACTCCCATGGCTTCCTGCCACCACTGGAATACAAAACCAAGCGCCTGCCACCCTACTTACTCTGATGCCCCATGCGGCTTGGCTTTAGTGTCCCATTTGTTTCCTCCCCTTTGTGCCTGGCCCACTCTGCTCCAGACATACCAGGGTCCGTGCCTGTCCTCGGGCCAGGGTCACCCTTGCCATTGCCATCCACAAGCTTGGGAGTTGCTCCTCCACTGAGGTTTCTGGGACTGGCTGCTTCTGTTCTCTGGCAGATGGTCACATTATCTGTGGAAGCCTTCCTCAGATAGACATCCTCCTCCACCGCCACCACCCAGTCTTTGATGTTTATTCGCCTTTACTTTGACTCCTGGAACATATAATCATCCCCTGGTTTCTGTAAGCGATGGTTTTCCATGACACTCCCGCCCCCTCAAGTAAGTCCCTTGTATAAAATGGCATAGTATTAACATAAACCTTCTGAAGTTCTGTATATTTGAAATCATCTCTAGACCAGGCACGACATTTAGCACTGTATAGGTGACATACAGAAGGTTGTTATACCGTATTGTTCAGGGAATGATGACGTCAAGAAAAAAGTCCTCACGTGTTCAATACAGACACTCTTTTTCTTTAAAGAAATGTTTGACACAATTTACCTGTAGGACAGAAGTTTTTTTAAATGATGAAAATGGCTTTTTAATTAGAAAGGGCATGGAAATGTTCCATTAATATGTGAGGCTGTTCAACCTGCCAATCACCAGAAAATAAATATTGAAACTACAACAGGCCAAAGCAATTGTTAAGAATTGAATGTTGAATGTTGATTCAGGAGGCTGAGGCATCTAAGGTTGGCAGAAGTATTCAGGGTCATTTAAAAAAATTGTTGGAAGTTCTGTCCTAATTCAAAGCCAAAATTTTAAATGAAACCCAGTTTTTAAAAATGAAACTCAAATCAAGCAACAAATCCTATTCACTTATTTTAATTTTTTATATGTGTATGTGTCCATGTGTGTGTATGTCGCATGTGCTCAGGTACTCCCAGAGGCCAGGAGAGGGCACTGGAGTCTCTGGAGCTGGGTTACAGGTGGTTGTGAGCCACCCAGTATGGGTGCTGGGACCCAAGCTCTGGTCCTCTGGAAGAATGACAAGCGCTATAAATTACTAAGCCATTTCTCTAGCCCTCTCAAGCAGAAAAGTCAGGGTCTCTAACACAGTGCAATCCAAAGACACAGTGATTTGATACACATGGAGGGACGGTAGAAAAATAGCACAAGTATTTGTTTTCCAGAACTAAATTCTGTCTCTCTAAGAGCAGAAGGCTTTGTACATACGGTGAGGACACTGCAGTGCCAGTGGCGAGCAATTGATTCTAATTTGAGCCCAAGTGTGGCGGGCAGTGTTCACTGGAGTTGTGTGGCACGCTGATTCCAGCAGGGCCATGTAGGAATGTTGTGTGTTCAAAACCAAGGCTGCGGTGACGTTTCATGATGCAACACAGGTGCATGTATCCGGAAACACCTCCGATTTATTACGGTTTTGCTTTAGAATTTAATCTCAGGTTGCCCTGTGTTTGGAAACTTTTCACTCTTCCCAAACATTACCAGACCTCACTTTCAGGTCTGCAGGCAGCCCCATCTGGGATCGTGACCTACTGTTTAAGAACCTGGACTCAGCCTGGAGGTGGTGGCGGCCCACACCTGTAATCCCAACACTGAGGCAGAGGCAGAGGGATCTCTGAGTTTGAGGACAGCCTGGTCTACAGAGTGAGTTCCTGGATAGTGAGAGCTGTTCCACAGAAAAGCCCTGTCTCTAAAAACAAAAGCAAAAGAAGAACCTGGACCGTTACTCATCCACTCAGCAACTTTATGAAACATGAAAAATATCAAAAATGAAAGAAAGCAACAGGAAGGCTAGATAGCTTGTCCTAGTGACATGCTGGCAGCCTCCCCACAGGGCAGGCCCCGCCTCCCCACTCCAAGCCAGGGACTTGTGCACTTGCCCCTGGTAACTCTTGCTGCTTGTTTGCCATCAGGTAACTTATTCCTAGAATTCCAAGAGGAGTTTGAACACATCTATAAAGTCTACTGTGCCAACTACGACCAAGCCCTGCTGCTGGTCAAGGCATACCGCAAGGAGCCAGAACTGCAGAAGGCGATCCAGGGCATCATTGAAGCAGCAGTGTGAGTAACATGTCCAGGGACAGTTCAAGTCTTGATCCTGCTCGGGTCTGCTCAGGCTGCTTCGGGCCTGTGCCAGAAGCCTAGCGTGCTCACACATTCTCAAACACAGTTCCACATCTTCCGTGTCCCTGTGAATTTCCTGTCAGTTTGGATAGTGCTGTTTTAAATGTACAAGTAGTTACCAATATATGATCTTATTTTCTGTCCTTTCTTCTCCTTTTTTCTGGGGGTGGGGGGCATCTTTCAAGACAGAATTTCTTTCTCTGTATAGCTCTGACTGTGCTGGAACTTGCTCCATAGACCAGATTCTCCTGCCTCTGCCTCCTGAGTGCTGGGATTAATGATGCACATTGACACGACTGGATAAACGTCTAAACAGAAGCCAATTACATCTATCTCTTTCCTGGAGATTCTCCCATTGAAACTCATGCCATTCCTCATCATTTGGCCCTCAGCATACTCATCCACCAGGTGGTAGTGCCAATTTGTTTGACCCGTGTTTGGGGGTAGACATTGGTTAGTTTCCATTCTCTCAATATTGTAAGTGGGGCTATAGAATTCTTTTCAGGATCTGCAGTCATCTTACTGTGCCACAAAGTATACTTTCCAGAAGTGGAATGGATAGATCAGAGGAGATATGTATGGAGAATTTCGATAGTTAAAACCTCCCCTGTAAAGGCAGGTCCGTTTAGATTCCTGTCAGCAGCAGGTGCCTGTCTTCCATAGCCTTTCCAGAGCAGCGTGCCACCAAACCTTAGGATGCTTGTGTTGGGTTAGGTCGGGATGAGGTCTTTGGCTTTACTTTGCATTTATCTTATGGCAAGTTGGCCATTTCTTTGGACATTTAAGAGTCCTTTATGGATATTTTCTTGTGAATCATTCTGTTTCCTTTTCTATATTAAGAATGTGTGTGTTGGAAAAATAGATTTCTCAGCTGGTCGGTGGTGGCACACGCCTTTAATCCCAGTACTCAGGAGGCAGAGGCAGGTAAATCTCTGAGTTGGAGGCCAGCTTGGTCTACAGGGTGAGGTCTAAGACAGGCAGGGCTACCCAGAGCTACTTTGTCTTGGTAACAACAAAAACCAAAACAAAACAGATTTCTCATTGCTTATTTGATTTATTATTGGTTCTTATCTTACTTTTTTCCTTCTATCACAAATTTAATAGTCCCTTTTAAAAAATTTTACATTTTTTTGAGAATTTCATACATATGAATGCTATATTTGCATCATTTCACTCCATATTCCCCTGCCTTCAGCTCCTTCTGGGTCTCATTCAACTCCCTCTCAAACTCATGACCTCTTCTTTAATTATTATTGTTACACACATATATATACACATACATATTACATATGTTACACACATGTAACAATAACATGCACATATGTATATCCTACTGAATATATTTAGTGTTGCTCATATATATATGAGCTGAGGTTATATGTACAAACAAGGGCTGACCTCTTGGGACTGGATAACCTATCAGGCAGCCCATACCTGGAGAAGTTTGATTTTCCCTCTCTTGGCAACTATTGGTTAACTCTAACTTCTTTAGCTCCTTATATAGAGGTCGGTGCTTTTTTTTTCTTCTTTTTTTTTTGTTAAAGAAGCCAAGGCAGAAGGGTTGCTACAAGTTCAAGGCCCCCCTGGGCTACATAGCAAGACTATATCTCATAAATCCAAAACTTGGCTGGGCATGTTGGTGCACACTTTAATCCCAGCACTCAAGATGCAGAGGCAGGAGGATCTCTGTGAGTTTGAGGCCAGCCTGCTCTACATAGAGAGTTTCAAGCCAGCCATGGTTACGTAGTAAGACCCTTTTTAAAAAAATTATTTATTTGAAGATTTATTTATTTATAATGTATACAGTGTTCTGCTTGTATGTCTGCCTGCAGGCCAGAAGAGGGTGCAAGATCTCATTACAGGTGGTTGTGAGCCACCATGTGGTTGCTAGGAATTGAACTTAGGACCTCTAGAATAGCAGCCAGTGCTCTTAACTGCTGAGCCATCTCTCTGGTCCCAAGACCCTTTTTATAAATAAAACGAAATACTAAAAAGGCAGCAACAATGAAACCCCAGAAATAACCACAAACCCCCAAACAAAATTTAAAAAGTTTGCCAAGTGAAAATTGACAGTCAGTTTTTAGATACCAGAGTGATAGAAGGAGAACAGGAGTCATCTTTACCTCACTCAGGTGTTCCTAATGCCCAAGGGAAAGAGTGCTGAAGAGGTGTGTGCAGTGACATCATTTTCTGTGCAGCCTGCCAGCCTCTCTCACCTGCCTTGTCTCTCACTTTTCAACCTTCCTCCTTCAAAGTCTTTTTCAAGTACTAGGTCCTAGGTCCTAGATCCAAAAAAAAAGGGAAAAATATTTTCTTCTCATAGGTCCGGAAAATGTAGGCTTTTGCAGGGCCATTAGATGTGTTTCTATAGGACAGAGGCAGATTACAGAAGTCAGGGAAGCTAGAACCCAGTGTGGGACGAAAGGGAGAAGTGGAGACTGTGGGAAAAGGGAAGTGACAGACCCTGTATCAAGCATGGTATGGCCTTAGGAGACTGTTGCTGTCAGTAGCTGTTAGATAACCACTCCAAACAATACCTTAAAACAACATTTACCAGGCTGTTAAGGTGCCTCAGTGAGTAAAGGCAGGCTGTGGTTTGAAAGAAAATAGCCCTTATTAGGAGGTGTGGCTTTATTAGAGTAGGTGTGATCTTATTGCAGGAAGTGTGTCACTGTAGAGATGGGCTTTGAGGTCTCATATATACTCAAGATACCGCCCAGTGTCTCAGACAACCATTTCCAGTTGCCTACAAGATGTAGGACTCTCAGCTACTACTCCAGCACCATGTCTGCTTATATGCACCTTACTCTCCACCATGATAACGGACTGAACCTTTGAAACTGTAAGCCGTAAAACATAAAGGAAATGTTTTTCCTTTATAAGAGTTGCCATGGTCATGGTGTCTCTTCACAGCAATAGAAACCCTAACTAAGATAAGGCACTCGCCTGCCGCCAAACCTGACTGCCTGCGTTCACTTTCTAGAATATAGTAGGAGACAATAGAGTCCCACCAGTTGTCCTCTGACCACACGCATGTGCTGTGGCTCACATGTGCCCAAATATATACGCTCACAAACAAATGCAAAATACTAAATATAAGACTTTTTCTTAGCGTACATTTCTCCATATTATCAGTTGAGGTAGGCTCAGCAAATGAGCCTTCTGCTCCCGGCTGAGCATTTTCCTGTGTCCACCCTGTCAATTGCAGGTCAGCTTTGCTGATCTGGCTGGGCTCCTCCAAGTATCGGAGACACAGAGCCAGCTCAGGCCTGGTCACGTGGCTTGTGTGCTTCTTGCAGCTGTGTTGTTCACTTGATTGGGCCCTAGTGCAAGGGGAAGGGCAAACCACTGGAATTCTCAGCCATTTGGATCAGTCTTAGAGCCAGTCCAGAAAGGACTAGGGAGATGGACGGCATCAGCTGAAGAGGCTTCAAAGTCACAAGAAATACAACAGAAGCCATTTTCCTGTGCAAACCGTCTGCATATGTTGCATATAGAAACGGGAGTTCCCTCTAACCAGAGCCGCTCATTTTTCCAAAGCAGCAGAAACTTTGGTGGGACACTTCCCATGTGTCCCATTCTCTCCAGCCATGCTAGAAGCAATAACTAGTTGACAATGAGGCTGCTGTTTGTCCTGTGTCTGCAGGTCTGGAGCCAGGCTTGCACGGTAGCAGATCTGGCTCAGCCCCTTCTTGGGAGAGCTATTTCACATCTCAAACCCAATTTCCTTATGGGTCTGATGGGAGTCCTAACGGCACTTGGTGGAGCGTAGACACATGGCACAAGGGACACTAAATATGTCCTAGCTATTCTAGTCAGCCAGGCACGAACTATGTCACACTGCGGGTTTTAGTCTTGTCAGTCCCAAGGCCTCCTTTTATAACAAATATTAAATATATTTATCATCCTGCAATAAATCCTGGAAAATAGACCCTACCTCTATATATGAACTGGGAAAAGTCAATATAACAATATAACAACAATATGAAGAAGGAAGAAAAGGAAAGCATTTTCTAGTACTGTGGGTTCCAGTGTGCACTCAGGCACAACAGTGCTAGAAGCTATGAGGAAGCACTCTAAAATTAGCTCGCCTGTCTGGGTAGTAAGTTAGTTTGGAGGTCAGAAAAGAAAGTCCTGAGGCTGTTCTGCTTCTGAAGTACAAGAAAACAAGGGAGCAGAGGGTGCACATACCCAAGGGCGGCAACCCACAGGGCTGGCAGTCCTGACTTCCTCGTGTGTGCAGCAGTAAAGAGAATATGGTAGCTCACAGCCTGGGAGGTGGGAAAATGAGAACAGGTAATATTCTTGCAAATAGCCTGCGTCTTATCTCTCAAAGATAGTCTATAAAAAAAAATCTAGTATTGTGTCATGTGACTGGACAGAGTCTGAGAGTCGCACAAGCATTTCGGTTCTTGAACACACAGTACATTTTGAGGCCCTGTTTAGGCTCTGAGTGTCCAGAGGGATGTGTGAGACCCCAGCTGCTCTCTGTAACACAGGTCTGTGTGCAGGGCCTTGCTATTCCCAATTAGTTCTTTCTTTGCTTCCGACTTGTGGATCAAGACGTGAGCTCTGAGGCTGTTCCTGCTGCCATGTCATTGTTCCATCATGGATTCGAACACGCTGTACTTGTGAGCCTTCAATTAAGTTTTTGTTCAGTAAGTTGCCTTGGTCGCGGTGTTTAATCACAGTAGTAGAAAAGTAAAACAGCGCCTCGAGATTCCCTGTGATTCCTGAATGTGTTCTGACGTCTTCACCTGCATGTGGATTAGCAGTCGGGGTAGCCTGCCCTTTAAGACAGAAACACAGACCAGGCAGGGAGGACATTTCGCAGGGTGGTGTGGGAAAGGAGGCAGAGCACAGGTGGAGCCCCAGAAGTCAAAGTTTTAGAAGGCTGCCTGGCATAGCCGTGATTGCAGAAGGAAAACAACCTCTGGTTTCCTGTGTCACTAGTTGTATTTATTTTGAATATAAAAGTAATATTTAAATCATACTCAAATATATGAGGTCTATTCTTCATTGGCTGAGGGATTACCATCCTCTGTTCAATTTTCTTCTGTATAGTTACAGACAGATGGATAGAGAAGCAGGTAGGGGTATTGATCTTAAAGAGACTCCTATGCTATTCTAGAACTTTCATTTAATTGTAGTTGTGAATATTGTCTCACAGACTATACTCACCCATTCTTTTATTGATGGATTTTTCTTCTTAACCATGGAGTTGCAGAACAACTTACCTCTATCCTTGTTTGCCTGAGCCAAGATTTCTATAGGTAGATATTGTCTAGGCTGGGGTTGGTAGAACAAAGGATTTGTGTGTTTCAAAAATTGCCTAACTGCCCAGGATCTCAGCCAGTGACACTCCTATGAGAGTGTAAGAAGCCCTCTTTTGTTACCCTCCCCCAGCCTTCTAGGCTATCGTTCTGCTCTTATGGTCTATATGAGAGGCTGTGTGCAGTTTTCCTCCAAGTTACTTTAAGGATACAGAGTCGGATGGGGGTGGCGCACGCCTTTAAACCCAGGACTCAGGGAGGCAGAGGCAGAGGCAGATGGATCTCTGTGAGTTTGAGGCCAACTTGGTATACAGAGTGAGTTCCAGGATAGTCAGAGATACACAGAGAAACCCTGTTTTGAAAAACAAAATGGGGGGGGGGCGCTACAAATGTCAGCAACTTTCATCATTTTGCCCCGGCTCCTTAAAGACTTTAAAAAAAAAAAAAGAATGCAGTTATCTCTTTAAGAGCCCCTTGGCCTCTGGTTTGTACTGTGGTGACAGTTGTCCCTGGGAGGCAGCTGGCTCTTTCCCGTGGAATGTCAATCTAGAATGGAGTTTCCAGAATGCCTGCCCACAGTCATCTGAGCTCAGGACACCCTTGGGGAGAGCAGATGGGCAGTGCAGGCACAGTCCACCCGCTGCCATCCTGGGGCTACCACCTGCCATGGCTGTTCTTAGCCTCTGAGCAGTTTCTTTGCAGAACATTTGGTCTGAAGGTTTTCCCTTAGGAAGGAGTTGAGGGCTCCATTATAGGATGCTGATGGCTGGCCCCTGGCATTTTTGAGTCTTGTAGGAGGCACACTGAGACAATTAGGGGCTGGAATTCTTTTTTTTTTTTTTTTTCCTGAGACAGGGTTTCTCTGTAACTTTTGGAGCCTGTCCTGGAACTAGCTCTTGTAAACTAGGTTGGCCTCGAACTCACAGAGATCCGCCTGCCTCTGCCTCCCAAGTGCTGGGATTAAAGGTGTGTGCCACCACCGCCCGGCTAGAGGCTGGAATTCTTTTATGCCTGCTGGAGCCATTCCCAAGTTGCCCTTGACCTAGGCAATCCTGATGAGACCCCAGACACCCAGCAGTAGGAGTCAGATGGTCACCTGAGCATCAAAGCCATTCCTCACAGTGCTTTTTAAAAACCAGTTTTTAAATAAAAATTCCAAGCTGCAGAAAATGAGGATGACATGATGGATATTCTCACACCTACCACCTTAAATGAGAAAGAGTTAACATATAAATATCCTATCTATTTTTCTGTTAAACTATTTAAAGGAGGTTGTGAGTTTTCCCCATATAGTCTAAAAATTATGTTCCCATGGTTTTTCAAAACATTTTTTTAGATTACAAATTTTACATTTATTTATTTATGTTTAGTGTGAGAGCGTGTGTGTGTGTGTGTGTGTGTGTGTGTGTGTGTGTGTGTGTGTAGGTCAAAAGACAACTTGTGGGAATCGATTCTCTCTTCCATCATGTGAGTTTTGGAAGTTTACTCAGGTCCACTGGCTTGGTGGTAAATCCCTGTACCTGCTGAGCCATCCCACTGGCTCTCCAATGTCTTAAAAGCAACGACCTATTTTGCTAAGTAAAATATGAAGTGGATGACCTCTGAGAGTTGATCTTGGGACATTATTTGAGTAGAAATGTGAAGTCACAGTTGAGGGCAGTTGAACATGTGAGTTTGGAGCCCTGGGGAGAAGAGAGAGATGGAAAATGGGGGCTGGGGGTACATTAAAAGCTATAGGAGGTCACCAAGGGAGCATATGGAGGAAAGGGTTCTCCAGAATGCTCTAGCATCTGGCAGAAAGAGTAGCCCATGGAATGAGAAGACATTCCATGGACGCAGGGTCCTGCTGAGTAACACCTGCTGAGGAAGAGGATGTGGTCAGCCACGTTTGCTTCTGAGAGGGTGCATGGAGCTGATAGAGCAGTGGGATTTGAACAGATCGGGAATCAAAGCCCAGGAAGGTCTCTGCCTGCCTAATATCTAGACACCATGAGATACAGAAAGGCCCACAGGGAGAAAGTGGACTGCCTGTTATCATACTGAGCTAAGTGACAGAGCTGGGCACTACCCCAAGCCCCCTAGTCCCCTAAAGGATGGTCTTTACCTGCCTAATAGCAACCTTTTCCCTCAGGCCTCAAGCTGGACCTTCAGGTCTCAGTTTCTTACTTGTAATTCCTCTGCAGAGGATTACCAAGTACCCTCTCCTGCTGCAGAAAATCCTGGAGAATACACCCACGGATGCCTGTGCCCACCCTGTCCTTCAGAGAGCTGCCTCTGCCCTCCAGGATGTGAACAGCAATATCAATGAGTACAAGATGCGCAAGGAAGTGGGTAAGGACTTGCGTTTCTGGGTACATCAAGGGCAGCATTTTTAGTTCCAAAACTCATCCTGAGAATGCTTCATCTATAATGAGAATATGGGGCTGGTGTGGGGTTCAGCTGATGGGGTGTGTGTCTAATAAGTGTAAGGCCCTGGGTTTGAGTCCCATCACCACTGGGAGGTAAGGTGGTGTGTTTAAATGTGTGGGGGTGTCTCTGCTGCTTCCGTTGCTGCAGTAGATAGGTTTGCAAAATGAAGCAGCATCCAGAAACTCAGTTGCCCACTGAGAGCACGATACTGGAAATTTAGTTCATGTTTACTTTTAAAAAAGTATTAATTTTTATTTTGTGTGTGTGTGTGGGCGTTTTGTCTACATGTGTATCTGTGCACCACAGACTTGCCTTGGAGGCCTCAGGCAGCTGTTGGATCCTCTGGAGGTAGAGTTACAGGTGGTTGTGAGCCACCATGCATGTGCTGGGCACCAAACCTAGGTACTTTGGAAGAACAGCCCGTGCTCTTTTTTCTCTCTCCAACCCTTGTGTTTACTTTTAAAATAATTACCACAAATTCACAAATATCTGTGGAGCAGAGCATGATACTTCCGTGCACATTACAGTATGCAATGATCAGATGGAATGGTGGTCAGTATGGAGTTTGTTTGTTTGTTTGATTGGTTTGGGTTTTTGTTTTTTGTTTGTTTGTTTTTTTGACATGTTTTTCTGTTTAACCCTGGCTGTCCTAGAACCCACCCTGTAGACCAGGTGATCTCAAACACAGAGGTCTGCCTACCTTTGCCTCCCAAGTGCTGGTATTAAAGGCATGTGCCACCACCACCAAGTTAAGTATGTGTTTTTTGTTTGTTTGTATTTTTGAGACAGGGTTTCTGTGTAGCTTTGAAGGCTGTCCTGGAACTTGCTCTGTGGACCAGGCTGGCCTCAAACTCAGAGATCCGTTTGTCTCTGCCTCCTGAGTGTTGGGATTAAAGAAGTGTGCTACCACCACCCAGCTGTGTGTGTGTGTGTGTGTGTGTGTGTGTGTGTGTGTGTGTGTGTGTGTAAACTGAGGTCAGTCCAGTTAGTTCCACTTGCAGGGTAAACAGTGTGTACAGTTTGCTTGTCGCCACTGGACTTTAGAAACAGAGTTAGGTTTCAACCTAGGTTTCAAAAAGACCTGGGGTCTTCAGGATTCCTCCCATGCTGGAGAGGGCAGAGGTGCCTAGTGAGGAGAGGGTTTGGTAACCTTAATAAAACTGTCTGGGGAACCCCAGAAAAGTGTCCCTTTACACCTGCTGTCTTAGGTGATCCTCCCAGTAACCCTGCAAGATGGGAGTTCTCATCTTGCAGGAAAGGAAACTGGGGCCCAAGGAGACATGACCTGTTAAAGTACAGCAGGCAGGACACTCTTTGTCCAGGACTCATACCTGGGACAAAGAGGACCCGAGTACTGGGTTTCCCAGCACTTACCGTTCTGCTGGGTGTAACTTGGTGGAGCAGAGTTCCAAGTCAGGAGGATGTGGTGCTGTTTGCTTCCTGGGTCAGCCTCAGTCATCCACAATGCCCTTTTCTTTGGTCTCACCAAAGCTTTAAAGTATACCAAGGTGGAGCAACTGAGCCTTCGGGAGCGGCTGGCCCGCATCAACACACATACTCTTTCCAAGAAGACCACCAGACTGAGCCAGCTGCTGAAGCAGGAGGCAGGGCTGGTACCCAGGGTGAGTGTGTGCTGGCGGGAGAAGATACAGGGACGAACGCAGGGTGAGGTACCTTTGGACAGTGAGGTGGCTGAAGCTGAGAGTGAGGGACCACAAGGAGGCACACCACTTGATTCACCAGTATTGGGGGCCTCTTTGCCTATAGGAGAGCTAGGCTTTGGGCTTGGGCAGAGCGCCAGTCTGAACGGTTCCTAGTAGCTGCTCAGGCTGAGTGCGTACTTCTTCCACAGTGGTAGTGTTGGAGCCACAGGGCTAAGTAGGCATCCTTATCTCGTTTTCACACAAAGAAGCAGAGGCTGCCAGAGGATGCAACGTCTGCCCACAGCCACAAAGCTGGGAAGCAAGTGAGCCCAGACTCACATTCCAGTGTGTGATTCCATGGTCTGAATGAAAAACTACCCAACCACACTGCTGTTTGCTTTTGAGATAAGGCCTTGCTATGCCAACCATCTGACCTTCTCATCCTCCTGCCTCAATCTTCTAGGGGCTGGGCTTACAGGCACGCGCCACCACACTGCCTCTTAACTGTCCCACTCAGTTGTAGAACTGGACGAACCAGCTCTTATCTTTCCACAATCTCTGTGCAGAGGTTATCCCTAGTGAGTTCCTGAGGCAGGGAAAACAGCTGCACACTGCCCCCGAGTGGATCTTCTGACCCTCACATGGATGGCTTTACTTACAGACGGAGGACAAGGAATTCGAAGACTTGGAGGAGAGATTCCAGTGGGTGTCTCTGTGTGTGACAGAGCTGAAGAGCAATGTGGCTGCTTACATGGATAATCTGGAGGTAAGAACACTGCGGAGTTCGAAGGTCAGACCCACAAGCTATAGAGGTACTAACTGCAGGGACTCTGATGTGAGGTGTCAGCCAGGAGGGCTGGCAAGTACACTGTGACCCGTAGTCACAAAACTGGGGGCTAAAGACAGCTTCTCATCCCATTGGAGTTCTCATGGGTAAGGGTCAAAGATCCCCTGCAGCTGGAATTACAGATGATTGTGAGCTGCCTTGTGGGTGCTGGGAAGCGAACCCAGGTCCTCTGCAAGAGCAGCGTGTGCTCTTAACTGCTGAATCTCTTTCTCTTCTTTCTTTCTTTCTTTTTCTTTCTTTCTTCTATCTTTCTCTTCCTTCCTCCCTCCCTCTCTCTTTCTTTTAAAAAGATTTAATTAGTTATTATGTATACAGTGTTCTGTCTGCATGTACACCTACAGGCCAGAAGAGGGCGTGAGATCTCATTACAGATGGTTGTGAGCCACCATTTGGGTGCTGGGACTTGAACTCAGGACCTCTGGAAGAACAGCCAGTGCTCTTAACCACTGAGCCATCTCTCCAACCCTGGCCTTTTCTTTTTTAATGCCTTGATTTGAACAGGAGCAGTTCATTATCTTACAGAAAAACACTAACAGAATCTGTAGAACATGGACCTGGCAAAGAATCACCCAGGGGGCACAGAGATAGGTGTGATGCTTATGGGCTCCAAAGGAGGGAGGAGATGCAGGCTCCAGCTCGAGGCCCTTCTAATCCTCTAGGGTGGGCAGGAACAGAGTGCTGTATGTGCTTGGTTGTTATGTAGAGGGCCTGGAAAACTGCCTGGGAGGTCTGCTGAATTGGGGGTTAGAAGTAAGACAGCCATGGTGGGACCTAACCACCTGTCTTCGTTGGTCCCAGGCTTTCCTCTGCTCCCGGCCACACGAATGGAGTCTGAACATTCCCGGGGGTCCTGCAGAACAGTACTGCAGCCTAGCGAGGGACCTTCAGCTTGAGGCCTTCCTGAAGTTTGTGAGTGGGATTTTCGACTCCTCCCCCCCGCCCCTGCCCCCCACCCGGCTTCTTTGATAGGCAGGTGGTGGCTCTGACAAGAGTAATATTTAGAAGTCAGGCACTTATACAATTGTCATATCCAGTAGGGAAGGGAGTGCTATTCCTGCACTTACTGATTAAAAATAGCCCAACCGATGTGCAGCAAGCCGCACCCTGTACCAGGCGCCGTGCCCACCTTTTCCATTCTTGACCTCATTTACCCCTCGACATGTGCTTTGGGGCGAGCCACTATTAATAGCCCCATTCTCCTAATGGGAGCTCAAGGCCCGGAGAGCGCCATCTTCTGGGTCATTTACACAGATGAGGTCTGAATTACAAAGTAGCATTCTGTACAAAACCTGTTTCAAGCACTTTACATAATAACAACAGTGAGAGGTGCCAGGAATTGAGAGCCTTCCCCGGGCTGCACTCTGTGTACACTACATACCATCCGCATTATCAAACCATAAGCCAAGACTTGGCGAGGTTAGAGCAAGGCTTCTGAAGCTTTTCCACATCAACCTCATTTTTATGAGGAACTTTTATGTGACCTGGATATATAGGTATATATAGCAGGTGTACAAATTTACTGATAATAAATCATAAGGAAGTTTATTTTAAAACAATTCTTTGGTATGCATATAATTTGGCTATTTATTAAACGTAAAAACAAATCTGTGCACTAATGAGATGATGAGCTGTTTATTTTTAAATAAGGGGTTATATCTTGGCCTAATACTTGATACGGATATAAGATCTCAAGACACAGAACATCTTCAAAGAGTCTCAGAGTTGATGAATATTTTGATCTTATAATCATCAGTGCTGAGACCATCACTTCACATAAAAACACATTTCAGAATTTTGGGTTATCATATGTTCAGAAAACTTTTACTGTTGCCAAATCTTTTTCAATACCCATGTTCATTCCCAACCCCGCATGAATTGTGATCCACAGTTTAGGCAGTTGGAGATTAGGATATGTTACATGTTATAGGTTGTCAATGGAGGGGTCTGGAACCCCAACTCCCTGCCCCCAGCATCCCTCCAAGCCCCTACCCTTTGCCACCTCCTATCCCACCTCTCAAGTTCTCCTCTCCCTGCAGAAGCAGCGACTGAAAAGCCTAGTTTGGGACCCACTGTGTAGCCTGGCCAGAGCCCTGGTTGGCCCTCAGAACTTGATCAAGAAGCGTCTGGACAAACTCTTGGACTTCGAGCGAGTGGAAGAGAAACTGTTGGATGTGGGCAGTGTGACCTATGAGGAGGAGGCGGCCCGGCACACGTACCAGGCACTCAATTCCATGCTAGTGGCTGAGCTCCCGCAGTTTAACCAACTAGTCACACAATGGCTGGGCCAGATCCTGTGCACATTTGTGGTCCTGCAGAACGACCTTGCTGATCAGGTCCTGCGAAGGGCAGAGAGCAGCATGGCCCTGGTAAGGCTTCTGGGACTAAGGCTGCAGTAGAACATAGTCGGGCAAGGCCCTAGCTGTTGTCAGGGCAGAAATGGAGATAAAGTGGGCTAAATAGGCCACTGGGACCTAGGACCCAGCTGGGATTCTCCAGATGTCTCTCATGCCTTTTCTTCCTCCTTTAGTTAGTGGAGACAGGGGCCAGGCTGAACTCTAGGCCACCCTAGGTCATCCTGGGACTCAGGAGCAAGGGAGGTTTTTCTGGGAAAACAGTAGCAGACCCATCCCTGAAGGAGATGATGAGATGGTGGCAGAGATAGGAGTCTCCTCTATCTGGTCAGGAGTAGATGTGTCCAGCTGGGTTTCCTCCTGGTACCTGCTAGCAATCATTTCCTGGTGAGCACTTGTTGTCTGCCTGCTTGGCATCCTTTCTAGGCAGGGTCTCCCTCAGTCCCCAGAGCAATCCTGTACATTATGTGGCCCAGAGAGGGAAAGTGGCTCGTGCACAGATGCACAGGGGGCAGTAGGTTTCGATCCCTGACTGTGCAGTGATAGAACTCTGAACACAGGGCTCAAGTGTCTTCCAGAAGGACCTATCCACTGAAGGCGTGAATAGATCTTAGAGAGCGCCGCGCAAGCCACCACCACGAGCTGGTCCAGGAGGGAATTGGCGGCGTTCCGCATCTTACTCTGGAATGTCTGTGTCAGAGCTGAAAGGCTCATGAATCAAGCCTTGGGAGCCATTTACATGCCTTGCCTTCTGTGTTTCCCTGTCAGCTGACTCCCCACCCCTGTCTCTCCCTCGTCTCCGCTTCCTATCTCCTGCCCTCCCCACTCCGGCCAACTCTTCAGTCCAGGGCCCCATGTCCCTCCCTCCAATACACTGCTTGAGGGCCACCGTGTCTCTTTCTACAAGCTCCTCTTCAATCGGAAATACCTCCTCAACTGTCCCCCAGGCCTCTCTCTGTGTCTGCCATTCAGTGACAGACGAACCAGTCTTTTCAGGAAGCCCCCAGAATTCTTGCTGCTCTGGCGGAGCCGGAGCTTTTCCCCTCCTTACCCTCGACGCGTTGCTGCTCAGTGCTTCCCAGGGCCTGCCTTCTGCTGGAGCAGTGGAGATCCACGTTTCCCTCAGCTGGGGGCTGGGGGGCAAGGATGTGAGTGGTCCCTCTTCTGGCCCTCATCAGTATTTTGTACAGGGCTCTGCCTCAGGCCCAGTGCAAAAAAGAAGAATGAATTTGATTGGCTAATTCTTCGACTGTCTTCCATTCCCTCCATTTTCTACCAGTCTGCAGTTTGGGTGGGCAGGGCTAGGAATGCCAGTCTAAGGAGGTTTATAGCCATAGGAGAGCGTGTATGGCAGGGATAGGGAGGGTACCCCAGCAGTGGGGTGTCTCCTGATTGATCTGTGCTATGGATGGCCAGGGCTTGCCTAGGATTGCTGCCAATCCTCCCTTGAATGTATCCAGTGGGTCATTCACTTGGCCTCACTCCTGTAGTGCATGGCAAAAACCGTCTTCTCTCTTCAGCCCAGGAGAAAGGCCCTGTGTCCATCACAAGTAAAAATGGGGAGTTTTCAGGCAGGCTTTATTTCTGTGTGGTGGTGGACAGAGAAGGCCCAAGCCTGTACCTTCACTCCTCGGAATCCAAGGGAAGGGGAACAGCCGTGTTCTAAGCCTTTACACACCACATCTGTCAGAAGGGCCTGGCCCAAGTCCCTTGTTCTTCCTTGATCAAATCACAGCAGCTTAGGGGACAAGGACGGTGGGCAGACAAAAAGAGCAACCAGATGTCTGAGACTAGAGGGTGGGTGCGCAGGCACCCCTGGGCCCCTTCTCCTGCAGAGGCTCTGCTGACAGCATCTTCCCACCCAGCTGCCTCATTACCACGTTTCGGAGCCGGACTTCCGGAAGCTGCTGGAGGACACACTAGGCCGGAACAGCAGCCAGCTCCGCTTCCTTAAAGAGAGCTTTGAGAAGGTGCTGCCGCCCTCCACCACTCAGGTAAGTGTCTCCTGAAGTCAGCTGTTCTCCTGCAGTGAGGTGGGCTTCGTTTGCGCCTTTCTCTTATTTCTTTCCCCTGTTACTCATGGAAACATTTCTTCTTCTTGTCTCTCTTTCTGTGGAAAACCAAACCAAACCCATATCCCAACACACACACACACACACACACACACACACACACACACACACACACACACACACAGAGGCTATCTCCTAAGCCACTTGAACAGCATACCTAGGCAGCCTGTGTTATTGTATTTTATTTTACTTTCTGTTGATTTTGTTTGTTTGTTTAGATAGATTTTCACATACCTCAAGCTGGCCTTGAACTTGCTACATAGCTACGGTTTAGTCGGAGGCAGCTGTGAAAAGAGAGGGCTCCAGGAATCTGGCAACATCTGGATTTGAGAAAACTGAAAGTGTCTTGAGTCACATATGAGATATGAAATCTCAAGCCAGCAAGTGACTTCCCTGAAGGGACCAGAGTTTCGGGGATGCAGAGAAGCAAGTGGGCAGGTAAAGGCGGTCTCCATGACTGCCAGAGAGCAGAGGGTACAATGTAGAGGGCAGAGGGCAGTCACTTGCGGGAGGCTACCCCCTGGGCCCTCTGTTCCACCCTCAAGCTTCAGCAAGTTCTCACAAGGAGGCAGTGGACCATGCAGCTAGGGGGAACAGGAGGGGACAGAAAATGCACATTGGGTACCTCCTTTCTCTTTCTCCTTAAAATCTTTCTTGTTGGAGAAGCAATCTATTCTTACCGTAGAAAACAATTTCACATGAAAATGAAGCAAAAAGAAGAAATACGTGGTCCTCTGTGTTGCAGTTTGTAGGGAGGGACACCTCCTCCCATCCTCCCTCCCGGCAGTTCTTCCCTGTTCTGGCTGCAGTCATGAAAGCCAAGGGAAGCAGAGTGGCTCTGGACAGTCCTGGCGGTCTTTGTGGACCTTCTCTGGGGACTCCCAGGTGCTGCTCTCCTCTGAACTGGTTGAGACTGGATGGATTTGAGAAAGAAGGCACAGGGTCTTGCATCCCTTGTTTTGTGATTTGTAGTGACAGGGTTTTTTTTTTTTTGTTTTGTTTTGTTTTGTTTTTGCTTACTTTTGAGACAGAGCTCACTGTGTAGCCGAGGCTGGCCCTGAACTCAGAGCCGCCTGCCTCTGCCGCCCAGGTGCTGGGATCAAAGGTACACATTCTGGTTCTCAATGCTGACTCCGCATCATTGCCAGGGCTGGGGTCTATGCCCAGACGTACCTGACAGACATGGATGTCTGCCTGCCCCTTACCCAACACCTCCCTAGTCCAAAATAACCACATGCAGTGCCAAGAATACACACAGGCATACATACAGTGTAAGCAGAGAATATGGTAATATATTTGCACATTTGGCTTCCCCTTGGTTTTACAAAAGGGGATATAATCATACTTGAACCCCATCATGGTAAAACTTTTGCTGAAAATAGTGAATGGGAAAACAACGGAAATGCCAGGCAGTTTGGGAAGGAACTGAGATCCTTAATCTCTCTCTCCAGCAAGATGATAATTTCTGAGTGAAACTCTACTGTATGTTTTTTTTTAAAGGTTTTTATTTATTTGTTATGTATACAGTGCTCTGCCTGCATGTATGCTAGCAGGCCAGAAGAGGGCACCAGATCTCACTGTAGATGGTTGTGAGTCACCATGTGGTTGCTGGGAATTGAACTTAGGACCTCTGGAAGAACAGGCAGAACTCTTAACCACTGAGCCATCTCTCCAGCCCCCTGCTGTATGTTCTTGCTGCACCAGTGCATCGTGTTCTTGCTGCACAAAATGTGCTCTGGTGCTTTTCACACAGTAGGTGCCCGATACTTGTGGAGTGGAAACACTCTGAGTCCCAGCTAGCTGTCCTTCATTCATGGTGTGCAAGGGGCTAGTGTGGTCCTGTATTGGCCTCTGAAGAAGCCAGATGACTAAGGCCTAATGTACCATGAAACCCACAACCTGGTATGGTTCAAAGACCTGGATAAGGCATTTCCTGTGGAATGACTAGCTGGGGGTTAGGCACAGAATTTGGGGCCCAGTCCTACCAGTTCTACAACTGACAAATATCCATACTTGAATTAATTGAAAGCTTCTTCTAAAGTGCCATTGGAAGCTGAGAGCCAGCCATGTAGTAGAGGGTATGGTTGTCCCATCAGAATGGACCCTTCAGTGGCAGAGGTAGGAACGAACAAGATTCTCAGCTCTCAGCTCATGTTGGCACCAGCCTTCACACTTAACACAAGCACCTGCGTCTGTCCTCTGCTCTCTCAGCCACTCCTCCCAGGCTCTGAATACCAGCTTCAGTCTCTCATGACCCGATACGGCCACGGGAAGCTATACCAGGTGACGAGTGACATCAATGGGACCGGGACTCTGGACTTGACACTGCCACGGGGCCAAATTGTGGCCCTTCTACAAAACAAGGATACCAAAGGCAACAGCAGTCGCTGGCTGGTGGACACAGCGGGTATGTGGACCTCTACGCTCTTCATCCCCTTTTGGGAGAGCCAGCTGCCAAGAGCTGATAGGGAGGCATGGATGCTCTTGTGTGCCAATCTGGCTGTGCATATGCAGGAGATAGGAAGCCAGGGACAGATGCAGTGGTTCAGTCCGCTTACAGTGACTCAGTGGTACATGAAATATTGATAAGTTTCAGGCCAACCTCTCCCATCCAGTCTCTGGGTGCTGCGCAAGCAAGACAAGCCTTCGAGAACTTACAAGCTACTGGGTGATACGATGTATGGAAGGAACTTGAATAGTACCTTGAAAAACACAGATGAGTGATGAGAAGGGATGATCGGATTCCAGCCGCACTCTAAGAATCTGATTTAGGCCCGGGATAGTAAGATCTCTCCTGGTCATGGCCTTGGGATGTGCTGCTAATGTCTGGGGTTCATGTGTAACTGGGATGAAGGGAAGCTCTGGTGTGAGCGCAGGCTAACAAAATAGCCCAGCAGCGTCGTGTAAACATGAGGGCTGCACAGGATTCTTGTCGGAGACTCACAGGCAGTTGTTTCACTCTTCCACAGCGATATAATAGCTACTTAAGCACTTTTATGTGGTATTATAAAAAATGCAGCTAGTCCATAAGCTCATGATTATATCGATATTACTACATGGCATAAGGCCAAGCTTGAGAAAGCAAGCCAGTTTTTAAAGATTGAGTAGAGCAATGTATGGTGTGGTGCATACCTACATTCCCAGCAATTGGGAGGCAGAAGCAGGAGAATGACCACCTGACTGTCTAGAGAGATCTAGGGACCATACAGTGAGACCTTGTCTAAAATAATAATAAATTTAAGCAATAAATAAAATAGAAAGTGGTACGGATGAAAAACACATCTATGGGGAAATAATATAAGGAGCATTAGAGGAAGGTTCCGGGGTTTTCCTACTTGGGTGATCTCAGGGAGGCTAAGCTCAGTTGCATATGCACGGACAGAGGTAGTGACAGTGAGACAGACTGGCCTCAGATGGGTGTGAAGACTGTGACCTTACCTGGGAAGCAGGCAGTGATGGATGTTCACGATGACAGCAGCTGGGCAGCGCGAGGGTGGGTGCTGGCCAGAAGGTGACAGCATCGCCTTTGCTCTGGGTAGCCACTAGAGGGACACGAGCAGTAGTGCCACCGATGGGAAACACTTGTCATGCCAGCCCAAGGATGAACTTTGTCTGCCAGATGTTTCAGATCCCATGGGCTGTCCCAGTGGAGAGCCTCTGTCCCTGGAGCAAGCAGCAGCTAGGAACAGTGAATACGGAGTGGGGCGGTGGAGGGAGCTCTCAGGGTTTCCGAATGATCTTGTACTGTCCTTTTAATGCTGAGAAGCCAGGCACTCACATTTACCACTGAAAGGCTAGGAAGCTGACTGGCAGCCATTGACCCTTCTACATGTTTCCTAGGACACCGGGGATATGTGCCAGCTGGAAAACTGCAGCTGTACCACCATATCATTCCCGCTGAGAAGGAGCTCAGAGGCCAGACAGGCACACATGAAGACTACTGGCTTCCAACTCCAGAGCCCACCCAACCCTCTGTCCCCACTGTCCCAACTGTGACCCAGGTGAGTCTGGGAGAGGGCTGAGGGCTTGTCACCCCTCGTCTGCTTACACTAGGGCTTGGACCTTTCCTCTATGATTAAAGGGCCTGCTCTTTGTGAGGTCAGGCTATAACCAGTGGTGAGTTCTTATCCTGGCCAGGGGTGGGACCCAGAGAGAGGGACTTCCCATGTGAACACCAGGGAGTTAATCCATCAACCCCCACCAGCAGGGCAAACAGGAGGCCTCCATTCACTCAGCATTTGCCAAGTGTGCTACTAAATGAAGGTGACAGACAGGGTCATGGTCCTATTCAAGCTTACAACCTGGGGGAAATGGTGATTAGATGATCAGTGTGAGTGTATGAGTAGATGCAAAGCTCCCTGCTGTGCCCAGGTCCAGAGTTCCAGGAATAGAGAGGCCTCCCTAAGAAGACTGTGTTTGCCTCACATAGGCAGGGTGGTACATAGGAGTTAACTGGATAAATGGGATCAAGTAGGGTGCCAAGGACTACAAAGACTCCCTGAGAATCTCACTAGGGACCTGACCAACCTACTCAGCACCCCTCCCCCACAGGAAACTGAGGTAGCTGCCACCATCCAATCATCCAGCTCTGGGAGATGTGGATGGAATCCCAGGAAGCTCTGCCCAGGATCTCAGTGGCCATCTGCCCCTTCCTCCATTCCTGAATTCTCGGTGGGACTCCTAGGGTGCTTCCCATGATGCTACTGTTCTGTGGTTTGGCCATCATCAGTCACGCTAAGGGTGAAGAGTTAAAGCAAGCCGCGTTGACTGGGCCTTATTCTTTAGCAGGCCCTGTGAACAGCCTGCACGGGTGCTCATCCATTCTGCTTCCACAGTAACCTAACGGTGCTGTAGGAGGCCGCTTGTTTGTTCCCGGCTGCCCAGGACTGTAATAATCACACAGAAATCATATTATTTACAATACTGTTTGACCAATAGCTGAAGCATATTTTTGGGTAACTCATATCTTAAATTAATCCATCTCCATTGATCTGTGCATCACCATGAGGCTGTGGCTTACCTGTAAAGGTTTTACATCTGTCTCTGGTGGGGCTATATGGCTTCTCTTGACTCCACCTTCTTTCTCCCAGCATTCAGTTTAGTTTTACCTGCCTAGCTCTGCTCTACGCTACCACAGGCCCAAAACAGCTTCTTTATTAACCAATGGTATTCATAGCATACAGAGGGGAATCCCATATCATAAAGGGTAGGATGTTGTTATTGACACTTGTAGATGATCGCAATGAGGCATAGGGAAGTTAGACAGTAGTTTGATTAATGTTCCACCCCCCTCTTTTTCCCCTTCGAGACAGAGTTTCTCTGGCTGACCTGGAACTCACTCTGTAGACCAGGCTGCCCTTGAACTCACAGAGATCCACTTGCCTCTGCCTCCCTGAGTGTTGGGATTAAAGGTATGTGCCACCATCACCCTCCTTTTTGTTTTCTCTGGTTCAATTTTATTTTATTTTTTGCCCTAGAAAGGAACCATGTCTCCCAAACCTCACTATTCCTAGGTTAAAAACTGGGCTGGACAGATAAACCAACTCCCTAGATCTGGCAAGGGAGAGGCTGCTGAGGCTACCCACAAATGTGCCTGTAGGGGGTTCAAGTATACCTGTTCTACCGGGTGGCGGTATTACGTACTTTTAATCCAAGCACTTGGCAGGTAGAAGCAGGCAGATCTCTGGGAGTTCAAGGCCAGCCTGGTTTACAAAGTGAGTTCCAGGACAGCCAGGGCTGTTACACATAGACCCTATCTCAAAAAAAAAAAAAAAAAGCCCCTGTTCTGAAATCAGGCAGACCTGATTGTTTAGCTTTGTGATTGTCATAATTGTGAGTTCCTGACTTTCCTAAGTGTCAATTTTTGAAAGAAAAAAAAATGGGGCAACTACAGGCATGGCATTGTTAAAAACCAAAGCCTAGAAAAGTGCTAGCGGGCATAGCGTCTTCAGGGCTAAGAACACTTGGGAAGTGATGCATGGCCAGCAGTAGAGACTAGTGTGTGTGCGAGGACGACACCCTTGATGGACTGAGTTCAGCTGTCTAGCATCCTCACCATTTCTGTGTCATTCCCGTGTGTTTCAGGTGGTGGCAACATACCCTTTTGTGGCCAGGAGCACCCATGAACTGAGTCTCCAGGCAGGCCAGCCTGTAACCATCCTAGAAGCTCAGGACAAGAAGGGGAACCCAGAATGGAGCCTGGTGGAAGTGAATGGACAGAGGGGATACGTGCCTTCCAACTTTCTGGCCAGGACCCCGAGTCCAACTCCCTGGGGCTGGAGCCTGCCCTCTTAGCAGGCTCTCCTTGGAGCCCCCATTTCTAAAGAAAAGGAGAGGCTTCAAGGCGGTGTGACCTAGCGGGTATGATGCAAAGAAAGTGGGGTGGGAGAGGAGTGAAGGGCATTCAGAAGGCAGGAGGAAGTGGTGATGAGGCCTTACGGAATGCCTGGTGTGGGTGGCCACAGTGGGCGGTTCCAGCATTGTCACTCAGCTGCACAAAGAAGCCACCTCCACGCTAGGACTTAGCTAGGACTTGCCACAGCTTGAAGCTGGTCCCACCTGTGCCTCTTGCCTCTTTCATGTCTGGGATGAATGTTGCCTGTGTATCAGGTAGCTGCAGGTGGGGGCATCACTGAAGAAGAGCTCCCTGGCTTACTAGTCCACTTCCCACAGCACTGCCAGGAGCCACCATTGCTCACCAGTCACCTTTCCTTTCTTGTTGCCTCGAGTCGAGCTACTGCGGACAGTGAACTGTGGAGAACCCTGCTCAGGGGGAAGCCCTGGGCCCAGGTGGTTCTCTACTGGCTCTGGGAATGGGCATGACCTACGCACAGTTCTGAAATGTGCGTACAAACCCAGAGGTGGTTCCAGGGAAGATGGGGATTTGAGGGTGGATTAGCAGGGTGTGTGAGGCTGATGGCAATGGTGTTTCCTATTGCTGTTTGCTTTGGACTAGGCGACAAAGGGACTTGGCAGTCAATCACAGTGGAAGCTCTGTGAGATAGGTGATTGCTGGCTTGGTGGGTTCGGTACGAGAGGAATAGCTTGGTTTCCCAGTTCTGGATTGAAGAACCAGGGAAAGCTAGGTGGCCTAGGTTTGCCTCAGGGTCTGGAGGCAGCAGAGAACCAATGTTAGGTGGATGTGGGGTCTTAGGCATAGGATACAAGTGCAGTTTTCCACCGGGAAAGAACTAAGTCACAGGGTACAGTAAGGACGACATGAGACTGAGGATACAGAGGCCCCTTGTCGACCAAAAAGTGTGACACCCATGCAAATATGGTCAGTGGCGTCAGGCTGGCGCAGTCCTTGGCTGGCCTGGGTTAGCAGAGTGAAGCAGTCCTGTTAGCAGCTCTCATGTCTGTGCCAACAGTGCCCTTTCTATCCCTTAAATCCATGCTCTGCTTCGAGGTCCAGTCTACATGGATTAACATTTTGAGACATGCCCTGTTAGGGGATGTTGTTTTCTATAAGCCTCATGGAGTGTGCAAACTAACAAGGTTAGGAAATCACTAGCTGATATAATCTCATGGGACCATGATAAACAACACCGTAATTGTCTGTAGCTGGTGGTTGCATGGCATACAACTGGAGTATGGTCTAACTGGCCAAAGTCCCAGTGCCTAGTACTTGGTGAGCAAGGCATTTCTCAAATCTGGAAACAGAAGCCCCTTAAAAGTACATCCTGTTTCAGGATGACAGACCTACTGGGGCAGTGTTGGGTGTAGTTACTACTGCACAATGTCCCTCAACTGTTTCTTTAGGGCAAGAGTCATTGGAAGATCCCAAGATTGAAAAAGGTGACCCACCGTGACCTTTGTACAACTGACAAATTAGGGATCAACCCTCTTGAGCCAGAGTGTAAAACAGGTAGCTATTTCAGTGTTTTCAAGACAACATCTGTTTTACAGCTCAAGGGCCTGTTTGTTAGCTCCGGCTTCTGAAGGGCTCTTGAGAAAGACATCCTTGTCTGTGTCAGGCCATCTGCAATGCGCCTCCTCTGGGCTTGTTAAAGCATGAAGCCTGTCTGACGCAAGAGCAAGACTCCCCAGTCTGTTTCCCAATCTCAGGTTCACTCCAAGATATTCTCAGCACACTTTTCCTTTCTGTTTCCTTCTCAGCCTCCTGGTAAAAGAGGAAGCATGGACGGACGGGTGGCAAAGCAGGACCCGTACCCGTAGCTTCCACTCATTTTGGCTGACAGCTCATTGTATGTTGAGACCCAAGCTGGGGTTCTTAGCATGGCTGCTTGCTGCAGTGACCTGGGTAGCTCTACGCTGCAGCAAACCAGGAGCCCACCCAGAGACAGCTGACGTCTTCAGGTTGGGTATGGTCATGGCCTTGGGGTTCAGGAAGGTAACCAGATGAATCTCACAGGCAGCTGCCTTCAGGACCTCTGCCCTAGACACACAGAGGTAAACAGCTAGACCTGGGGACAGAGGCAGGAAAGGGTAAGTTAGGTTGTGCCCCAGCTGAACTTTACGCTAGCTGTCCAAGCAGGAAGCTTTAGAGGCAGTGTGAAATAGGACAGCCTGTTCTGTCAGGCCCCAGAATATGTATTTATTAAGTGCCATTAAAGGGGAGCTGAACAAAATTGGTTGTTCTTGTAGGCATAAGGGAGAAAAATGAAATACACTTAGAACCAAGGCTATCTCATGAAGGGGAAATAAAAATGTATTCAGTACATGTGGGTTATGGTTTCTCAGACCAGCAGTGAGATTAAAAGTCACTGGAGAGCGAGAGAAGGCATGCTGAGAAGATGGAGCATGGCCTGGATTTTCTCCAGGGGACTCTGTGTAATGTGCCTTTTGCCCCCATTGCCTATAGCCATCGCACTGTGTCTTATTTATTTCACTCTTGGGCTGTCACGTGCACACTCACAAAGATACTTGCCTAAGAATGGAACAGAACTCCCAGGAGTTCACATGGTATCCTTGTTCCTCAAAGTGAAGACAGAATCCGTTAACCCGTTGAGATCCAATTTAGTTTAGGATACAAGGAGATTGTGTTATCCAAGGGGAGATGAATGAATTCCTGGTTAGCATGATGTGAACTGCTGGCAATAAAGGGCTTTCTGTGACTCCTGCCTCTGGCTAGTATACCGTTCATTCACCAGTCTTGCTAGATATGGAAATGGTGCCTTGTTCATTCATGATTTTATTTAAGTGTTGGCTGCATACCCTTGGTGCCTCCAAGATTTGGGCATCAATGCTGGGTATACAGCAAGACATCAGATAGATGAACTGTGTTGTTTCTGAACCCACAGTCTGGGCCGGGAGGTAAACAAATCAGCGCTCATTTCGGAGTATAAGTGCCAGGATAGGGCAGAAGCTGGGTGCCCAAGGGAGGTGCTAAGCTCTGACCTGGACTTGGTGACCAAGGAAAGCTTCCTAAAGGAAGTGATATATGACCTCCGACCCAATGAACACCTGAGCAAAAACTAGAGGTGGCAGCAGATGGCAAAACTGAAAGACTATGGAGCCAGAATGCAGGGATGGAGGGATGTGGCAGAGTCAGTAACAGATGTGTTAGTTGGGGTCTGGAGAGATGGCCTCAGAGGTAAGAGCACTGATTGATCTTCTAGAGGTCCTGAGTTCAATTCCCAGCAACCACATGGTGATGCACAACCATCTATAATGAAATTTGGCGCCCTCTTCTGGCGTGCAGGCAAACGTGCAGACAGAACACTGTATACAAAATAAATAAGAAAGGGGCAGGTGGTTAGTCAAGCCAGCAAGGTAGAGAGTTTCAGATTGTCTATGGGAGCCACTGAGGCAGTTAAAGGAGAGGAGTGAAATGCTCAGGGCTGCAGTTTTTGGGAAATCACCTGGCTCTGGCTATGTGCCTGATGTGCCTATAGATGACTACACTTTACAAGGACAGAGCCTGCTACTTCCTTTCAGAACCTTCTAAGCCTCTGTCATGAGCCTCAAGTTAGAGGTGTCTAATACATATCGCATAGATAAACATCACAGAAGGTGCAGGAACACTGAAACCCCGTCTTTAGGAAATCCCCTCCTAAGTGGAGGCATACTAGGGTCACACAACTTTCTGGCCTTGCAGGGTTCAGTACCGCTGGCAACATAGGACTTGCCTGGATCAGGCTTAGAGGGGCTAAGACAAGGGGGAGACTTGGGGGGCTGAGGTGGTCGTGGTGGGACTCACAGGAAGAGATGGGGGTAGATTCGGGACCTTGAAGAGAAGTAAGATTAGGAAACCAAATGAGAGGGAGATCTCCAGCTAGAGGAAGCCTGATCTTGGGAAGCCCGGCACAGACACATCAGGGCAGATGTGCGTACAAATTCACAGAGGCTGTGACATCACGCACAAGAACTAGACAAGCTCGAGCCAGGTGCCGCCCCAACCAAGAAGCTATTTGAAATTGACAGCTGTCAAGAGAGGAAAAAATCAGAGTTAAGGGGTGGTGGCACATGCCGCCATGCTTGGGAGGCAGAGGCAGGTGAATCTCTTGAGTTCGAGGCCAGCCTGGTCTAGAGAGTGATTTCTAAGACACCAGGGCTACATAGAGAAATCCGGTTAAGAGAGTGAGAAAGAGAAAGAGGGAGGGAGGGAAAAATCAGTTTTCTTCAATAAAGTGACATTGGATATATCAACCATGCTCAGAAATGGTTGACCAACACAAATCAGTCTTTATGGTAGGTTGGTATTTTGTTTTTCTTAATTTTATTTATTTATCTACTTATTTATTGAGACTAAGTCTTATTAGATAGCCCTGGATTTTATCTGCCTGCCTCTGCCTCCTGAGTGCTGGGGTTAAAAGTATGTGCTACCATGCCTGTCTTTTTTTGTTTGTTTTTAATTAATTATTTATGCTTAATTTTTTCTTTTGTTTTTTCAAGACAGGGTTTCTTTGTGTAGCCCTGACTCTCCTGGAACTCACTAGGCTGGCCTTGAACTCACCTGCCTTTGCTTCCCAAGTGCTGGGATCAAAGGCATGCACCACCACCACCCAGCTTTTTTTCCCTCTCTCTTTTCTTGGAGGGAAGGGATTCGAAACAGGGTTTCTCTGTATAACACCCGTGGCTGTCTTGAAACTCACTCTGTAGATCAGGCTGGCTTCAAACTCATAGGTATCCACCTGTCTATGCCTTCTGAGTGCTGGGATTAAACATGTGCACCACCATGCTTGGCTTCTCTCATTTAATTCCTAACACCACCAAGAAAGGGGATTTCTGCACAGGAAAGTTAAGTTTGGGAATTATGACTAAAAAGACAGATGAGCCCGTTGCAATGGCACACAAGATTGGCACATGTTGGAGATGAAGTGGAGGTCATGAGTTAGAAGCCAGCCTGTGCTACACTGATGGGAAGAAGGAGGCAGAGAGGGAGGGAGGTAAGAAGGAAACAGATGAGTGAGCTACAGATAAAGCTGGGTGGTAGACCGCTTGCCTAGCATGCACGAGGCCCTAGGTTCAATCTCCAGCACTGTTTAAAAAACAAAAGAACAAATTTAGGGAATAGATTGCCCAGGATCCTAGCCACCCCAGATGTGGACCCAACTTGTTTTTTGTTGTTGTTGTTGTTTTTGTTTTGTTTGTTTTTTGAGACAGGGTTTCTCTGTAGCTTTTGGAGCCTGTCCTGGAACTAGCTCTTGTACACCAGGCTGGCCTCGAACTCACAGAGACCTACCTATCTCTGCCTCCCGAGTGCTGGGATTAAAGGCATGCGCCACCACCGCCCAGCAGGACCCAAGTTCTTGCCTTACTCCTTGTCCGAAGTATTTGGAGCTGCTTTGCCAGAAGAATCTCTAAAACATCTTTTCCATACTAGCAACCAGGTCCCAGTGGTGAGATCTGGGGATCCCTAGAGAGGAGCTGCTACCTCCCAGTCATTACTTTGGGGGCCTAGTGGGGAGGCTGGGCAAGTTGGAGGCCCTCAATAAAATTCTATGGAGACTACAGCAAATGCATCTGTTGACTGTCTGTATAGGCCCTGGACTTGGTTCTTCTTCTTCTCCTCCTCTTCCTCTCCTCCTCTTCCTCTTCCTGCTCCTCCTCCTTTAGGTCTTTTGAGTCAGGGTCTCTCCATTATATAGCTCTGGCTGTCCTGGAACTCACTCTGTAGAACAGGCTGGCCTGAGACCCAGAGATCTAGAGCAAGTTCCAGGACAGCAAGCGCTACATAGAGAAAACCCCCAAAGAATTAACTAAACAAGAGTCTGTGAGATGGGTCAGCAGTTAAGGACACTTAGCAGTTAAGTTCTTACATAGCTTGGTTGCCAGCATCCACATGGTGGCTCACAATTGTCTGTAACTTTAGCTCCAGGGAATTTGACACCCTCTTCTGGTCTCTGAGGGCACACAAGTGGTACACATATATATGCAGACAAAGCACTCACATAAAATAAAATAGATAAGTCTATTTTTAAAAAAAAATTAAATGAGATAATCTTTTTAAAAAGATTAAAGGTGTGTGCCAGCACCGCCTGGTCCTAAAAAAAGAATTTTAAAAAAGAATTAAATGAGACAAAAAGAAAGGGTTTGAATGTTGATGCTAATAGAGAAAATATGTGAATTGTGACCACCAGGGGGCAGCAGGGTCCTTCCATTCATCCATGGAGGTTATGGGGAGGCACCCTTGGGCTCAAACTGAAATGCCAATGCAGGTAGCTGGGCCAGTGAGGCAGAGGGAAAGGCTGGGGGTGGGACATTAGGGAAGAGTGGGGACTGCATTGGATTGGAGCTTGCCTACCACATCTGAAGCGTTGCAGCTTCCTGGCTCCGAGTCAACTGCTCCTAGCTGCATCTGCGTGTCACTGGCAGCTTCAGCCTGGCTGACTTCTCAAACTAAGCCAGAGGGCGGAGGTTTTGTTTGGCTTTTATTACTTTTGTTTGTTTCATTTTGTCCTAACCCAGGCTTGTCCTTCGCTTGCAGCAATTTTCCTTCCTCAGCCTCCGAAGTACTGGGATTCCAGGCATGCGCTGCCATGCCCAGCCTTGCCCTCATTTTCATATGGAAATCTTTATGTGGTCTACAACAGGCCCACCTTTGTACCTATGATTGAATGTGGGTTGCCTGTCCTGGGTGGAGAATCTCCCCGGAAGAAACAGGTTTGTGTCTTGACTTCACTGGACATGAATTTCTCTCCCTTGGGTCTTTGGGATGTGTGGTTTCCCTTGGTGTCAATCCTCTTAAGGTTACTACTGCTGTCAACTTTCCGTCAGCTCCTTGCACTTGCCAGTGAGGGCCACAGAGAGCTAGTCACCAAGGTTCCCTGAGAAAGTGACTGGCGCGATAAATCCCCTTGCCCAGCACTTGGCTCATCTACGCTCAACCACAGAGCTGCCATTGCCGTGGGGGAGCTTGAGAAGAGATGGAGGGGATTTGTAAAGGTTGAAGGGCCTATTTGCCTCCCTGCACGAGGCATGGTAAGGAGGGATGGCCACACCCCTGTGTAGAAGCCCCTGTCTGTGTGCTTGTCATGAGTCCTCAGGAATCGGGGTCTCTTTGGAGGCTGAGCTCCTCACAGTGGCTGCAGACAGAGGCCGTCCCTGATTTCCCAATGGCTCGGGCAGAGGCAGCGCAGAAACTGCAGCCATGCTTGCTGAACAGCTTGCTCCGATCTTCCTGGTTTCCTGCGCTGGCAGATGTGAAAGGCAGGAAACATTTCCAAGGCTCTTTTGCCCTCTGCTCAGCTGGTAGGTTGGATCCAGGGGAGGCCCTGGCCTGTGGGAGGAGCCAAGGTAACCCAGTCCTTCTCTGCTTCTCTGCTAAAGGGTGGTCTTTCCTTCAGGTCCATCTCCTGGTCCCTAGCCATGCTGCACAGGCCTGGCTATGCTGCCAGTGTCTGTTGGCTGGCTCCAAATCCTGCGCACCAGTGGGTCTCTCATCTCAAGGTTCCTGATTCCAGGTGTTCAAATGCCATGCTCTTGTTAATTGCTGGACTGTATCTTTCCCCTGTAAAATCCACCGCCTGTGTTAAATTCCTCCTAACTGCAAGACATAATAGAGTGGGTTCTGGTTTCTGCCTAGACTGATATATCACAGAAGCCAGGTTCAAGGAGAGCTGGGTCTTCAACTACTTGGGCTTTTCAGAGACCCCGTTCTACAAGAGCCACTGGGGACCTTCACCAGCTCTGCCTACACTGTCCAGGGCCAAGGGAGCATCGTCCCTCCTCACCTGGAGCTACTGAAGTGTCTTCAGTCACAGACAGCTGAGTAATGGCTACAGGAATCTGCTGAGCTGGTCCCATCTTAGCCAGCTGAGCCTATCACGGCGGGGCCCCGAGTAGACAGTTGTGAGAAGACCCATGGGCCAGGGTGTCAGGGCAGAGCTGTGGGTGAGGCCAAACTCTGGAGGAAAGGGACAGGAAGAACAAGAGTCTGAAGCCATGGTATCTCAGGAGGGGCAGTGAACCCCAGGTCTAGGAGAAAGGGCCCTAGAGAAGGGGCTGCTTGTCTTGATTCCTGGGTCCATCAATAGAGAGTCGGAGCAAACCAGCATGTTAGTAGCCTTAACTAGCTTTTCCTTGTTGCTCGCAGGGCTATGGGGAGGTTGCATGAGGGAATCCATGTTACATGATTAATCCAGGTCCTGTCACACAGAAAGCTCTGAAGAGCAGCACTTTAAAAAAAAAAAAACAAACAAACAATGTAACAAACCTCAACAGCAGCCATGGCAGCCAGCCCCTGTGGAGTTCTTTCTGTGGGTACCCCCAGAGACAGGCATTGGGATTGCTCCCCGGCCTCTCCCCTGAGGCAGGGCTGAGCCCAAGGCCACAGATCTACTTGGCCAGAGCTGGAAAGGTCGGGTCAGGAGAAAGAGCAGTGAAGGCTGGAGGACACTGTGACCCTTGGGCACTCTCCCCGGGGATGGGGAGCAGCAGGTGTCCAGCAGACACAGCCGCAACGGGACACTTGGGGACAGGCATCTCACGGTGTCCAAACAAGACAGAGGTCAAAACCAGGTTACAGCATGGACAGCAGGGTTCCAGGCTTTGGGCCAGAGTTCAAATAAAAACCTGCAGGGGACGGAGGCATCTTAGTGACGTCACCATGATGTTGGGAGACAGTATTGAGAAAGGGATACAAGCAAGGGACTTTGTACTGGACCTTGGAGACCCAGCCTGGAGCTGCCCCCAAAGCCGTGCATTCGGGGAGAGGTTGGTTTTCAGAGCCAAGGGAGCTGACTAGGGGAAATGGTATGGGAATAAAGAAATGGAGCCGCCAGGAGCCCTGATTTTTTTTTTTCTTTGCAAACTGCTTGTGTTCAAACCCCGACCCATAGTTGTGGGCTGGATAACCTCTTTGAAACAAGTTACTTAATCTCTTATAAACCTCATTTCCCCCTTTACTGATAAGTCACAGGGTTGCTGAGATGGGCAGTGTGTCTTCTATGCATAGAGCTTAATGCAGAGTTGATCCCTGGTCACCAAGCCCTCTCCAGCTTCCCCTTCAAGCTTCGAACTAACCTTGGCACCTTCAGCCTTTCCCATGATCCCCCTGTTCCTGACCACTTACTCTGCTAGGCTGAAATGCTGCATGAATGTTTTCAAAATGGAAAGCAAGTAGAAGTCTCCAGAGGCCAAGGGTCGCTCCCCTGGGAAGTGTGTCCTGTCCTCAACTGCTCTAGGACTCACGTCAGCCATCGTGGATGGTTTCTGCCTTTGAAAGGCCTCCTCAAGCTGCTGACGGTGCAGCTGTACGATTTTGCTCTTGTGGAAGATGTCAGGGAGAGCGCTTCCTTTCCCCTGCTTTTTTGGGGCTCTGATTTTTCCCCCCAAATTTCTTAACGTTTTTATTTCACTTTTTAAAATGTCTTCTTTAAATCAGTGGGCTAGAACAGTAACTGAGATAAACACCACACATGCACACACACACACACACACACACACACACACACACACACACACACACACACGCTTGGAAAACTCTCAACATCTATACATCTGTCCTTTGCCCCTCCCATACTCCTAGCCTCATCTTCCTGGCTAGAGATTCCAAAGTATAGCACATCCCTTAGGGGCCATGTGTCCCTCTGCCCCGTCCCATCCTCACGATAGCCACAGTCAAAATCACCATGTCTGGATTTATTTCTATAGTTCATATTGTGAAGATATTTTTCATAACTTACTGAAATATGCCTCTAATACTTATTTACTAAGGTTGAGTACTGAATTATAATTCTTTCACTTGCTCCACCCAGAGGGCGTCATACTTCTTTAGCCCTCTGAAAGTTAGAACATTTAGAGATGCCTCTCCCACACCAGGGCCCCCAAGTCACACAGTCTTCTCCTCAGGAAGCTGTCCGTACCACTAACCAGGGCCGTGCTCCTGGTTTCTCTCCATCTCCATTCTCTATACTCAATCCTTCAGTGGGTCCTTTCTGCTCTACCTTCAAAGCCTCCAGAGATCACTCTGCATCCCTTCCACCCGCACCCGCTCCAATACTTTCCCCAACATCTTCTGCTTGGACTTGTGTAGTGGTCCCTGATGGCCTTTGCCTCATCATGTCCTTCACCTACGACCTACTGCTCAGAGAGCGGCCAGATTGATTTCTTCAAAAAGGTGAATTAGAGGATGCCTCTCCTCTGCTTAAACGGAACAAAATCCAAACTCTTTTCTCTGTCGTGGGAGGGTGACAGACCCAGCCCACAGTGTCATCCCCCTTGTACCATTCTCTTCTTGCTCACCCTTATGTGGCCTTGATCCCTCCAAGCCCAGCTCTAACTCAGGACCTTTGCATTAGCTGTCCCATTCCCTCACACACTCCTCCCACATAAAATGATACTGAGTTGGGTGGAGGAGCAGTGAGCTGAAGGACACTGTGACCCTGGAGCACTTTTTCCAGGGATAGGAAAGGTAACAGCTATCTGGCGGTCAGGCTGGTCACTCAGTCTGAATGTCCCACCCTCCCCAGCCATGAACTATCAATACAGAACAGACTACTTTTTTTTAAAATTTGCTAGTAGTTGTCATTTGTTTGTTTGTGGTTCCTCTGTTAGAAGACAGATCCCCAGAGTTGGAGACATGGCTCAGAGGTTGAGAGCATTGGCTATTCTTCCAGAGGTCCTGAGATCAATTCTCAGCAACCACATGGTGCTTACAACAATCTATAATGAGATCTGGTGCCCTCTTCTGGTGTGCAGGCACACATGCAGACAGAACACTGTTTATATAATAAATACATAAATCTAAAAGATTTTTAAAAAGAAGACAATTTTCCTGGAAGTAGGGGCATTATCTTTTATTTAATGCCAAATTCAAATAATCTGGCATATAGGCGTGTACTGAAAAATTATCCATCATTTATCTGACATTCAAACCTAACTAGGTGCCTTGTATTTCAAATGGCAACCCTACTCAAGGCCCGCGGGGCCATGCCTTGAGATCATGCTCCCAAGGGAAAGAAGTTGGCATGAGACGAGAGGATGAGAGGTAAAGCAGAGTTCCTGTCGGACTCTGACGTCATCCAAGTCAGCTATACCCGTGGCTTTCCTATGGTTTGTTTTCCAGGTATCAATAAATTGTCTTGCTGATTAAAAACAATCTCCTGCATTTCTTAAGCATTTGTGCATTCCAGGGGCTGAGCCAAGTGCTTTGGATGCACAGCTCATTTATGTTGTTACCTCACAGTGATGCTCAGGATGCTACCGCCACACTCTCTCTCCAGAGGAAGAACTGACGACTGGAGACTTTACATAGCACGCCACAGTGCCAGAGATGCTAAGTAGCAGAGCTAGAACTGAGCCTTGGGAGTCAGATTGTCGTTGCCAGGGCTCTTGGCTACTCCATGGACTCACTGTTGCTTGAACCAAGGAGATCCAAGCAGTGGTGGTGCATGCCTCTAATCCCAGCACACTGGGAGGCAGAGGCAGGTGGATCTCTGAGTTCAAGGCCAGCCTGCTCTACAAAGTGAGTAACAAAGGAAGTCTTCATGGCAGTCGGATGAAGTTACCTCAGCAGAAGGACTAGATTCATAGTGGGTTCTGGACCCAGAGCCTCAAAAGGCGTGTAGGCTTTGGAGCCAGATCGTAGGTCAAATCGAAGTTCCCCTAACCCACTACATGATTTCAGGATAAGTTCTTTAAGTAGCTAGACTTGGAATGTTATGATTCTCTCTTTCTCCCTTAAAATATTAACAGACACTATTATTATTTTTTGTTTGTTTGTTTGTTTGTTTTTTGTTTTTCAAGACAGGGTTTCTCTGTGGCTTTTGGAGCCTGTCCTGGAACTAGCTCTGGTAGACCAGGCTGGTCTCGAACTCACAGAGATCCGCCTGCCTCTGCCTTCCAAGTGCTGGGATTAAAGGTGTGCACCGCCCAGCGAGACACTATTATTTTTGATTCATCCCTTGCACCCAGCATAGGGTTTGCCACAAAGCAAGTGCTTAGGTGACTTTGGTGGATGAAGATGGTGTGGGAGAGTGTTAACTAGGATTGTCAGTGTGGATTTCACATCCACCATATACAAGCGTTGTACTGAGCACTTCATACACATCTCAGTCTCCATGACATCAGTGTCATGTAGGGGTCGCTAGCTCCCTTTTAAAGAACTGAAAACAGACTTGAAGACTTGAGGCAAAGAAAGCCATGGAAAGAGGTCCAGAACCAGGATCTCGGCTCTGCTCTGTGGTTGTGTTGGCTTTGACGATGCTTAGAAAGTAGATGGTCGCATGGGGAGCCTTTCCTGTGGGGGGAGCTTTGATCTTTGACCAGTGTCTTGCCTGGCATTCTCATGTCCCTTACATATGGGTCTCCACAGTTTTCAATGCACTGTTGGCCCACGTGATGAGCGTGAAGAGTTCCACACCGTGAAGGAGTCCTAGAGGCCAGAGACGTGTTGAAGGCCATCTAGTAGTTAAGAATAACACAGGATTTGAACACACCTTCATCTGACTCCAGTCTGTCCATTGTACCCTTAGAGAGACTCCCCAGAGCATGACATCCCTCTAATATAGCACCAAAGCACCGACCTTTTCTCTCCCTGCTCGCTAAGATTAGGTTTCATGAGGACTCACGTTGGCTCCCACATGGCCTATGTGTATTTCCCACTTCCAGTCTGTCTGCCTACCTTCTAGTCATCAGAGGACCACTACTAGGGCTGCCCCAGAGATGCAGATTTACTGTTCACCCTTTTCAGAACTCTTGACCATGGCCACATGCTCTGGCTCCTTTTTCATTCCCTCCTCGACCTGTGCTCTGTGACTGAGCAGAGTCGTCTACACTGATGTCTCTGGCCTCTTTACTACCCGCTCTTGCATCTGAGTAAAACTTCTGTATCCCTGCTTCCCCACTTTGAGCTCCTTTCAAATCTCAGTAGTCATCGCTTCCTTCAAGAAGCTTTTCCTTGGTTGGCTTGGCCATTCTTCTGATGTGCTGTCTATGGGCTCTTCTCCTTTTGTGGTGATTTTCCATAAGGATCTCTCCCACTGAGCTAGCTCCACAAGGACAGGGTGTTTGTCGTCTGTCTGCTCAGGCTTCAGCCCTGGTGCCTGGCATCTTATCTGGTACATGGCAGGTGCTTGGTGAAACGCTGCTGAGTAAATGAACAAAGGCCCCACCATCAGCATTTACCACCACCCACCATCAGAGCTGTATTTGCTGCACCTAGGCTCCCAAACACATCCATTGTACTCAATAGTGGAATGAACCACTGAGTGACCGAGTGCTATGACCCAAGCCCCCACCCAGCCTCATTTGTCTTCTCTTGGCTCTTGGGCCTCTTCCTGATTCAGCACCCTCTTGCAGAGTAAGAAGGATCCCGAGTTCATGGCTGACTGTTGGGGATCTTGAGTGGAAATACTACCTCTCCTTCACCAAGAAGACTGTCAGGCCGCAGAGGCCTTTCTGGCCAGCAAGGGAGGAGAGAGAGAGAGTCAGGGCCTCAGCCTCACTTCAGAACGGCCTCAATCGGCCCTGAGCTGACTAATAAAGTGTGAAATTGACTTCATCCTCCACCAAGTCTCCCCAGCCAGCCCGTCCCTGTAGCATCTTCTTGTGCTCCAGCAGATGCAGTGTTACTGACATCTCCTCCGTCACTGGCAGACTAGAGCGTCATCAGTGCCCACGCAGCCCCAGGGCCCAGTGCTCTGCAAAGCCCGCAACGTTATTTGGCCAGAGGCCAGATGAGGCTTTCAAAGCCAGAAGCAACCAACGGGAGTGTCTGCGGTGCCTCTGAGTCAGTCATCAGCTCCTTCTGTCCTTGTTTACTGCACTGCTATAGGCTTCTTAGGCAGGGTGAGGACCAAAGGGGACCAACCCCAGAGGCTCGCAAGAGGAGATTAAGGGAGACCCAAGTGCCTTGGGAGGTGATGAGTGTGTTGTTCTAGCACACTAGAGACCACTGGGTCTGTTTGCCTTATCCACTCCTGTTGAAGATTTGCTAGGGAAAAGAGATTCCATGGCTTAATTATGTCTTAATTCCCTATCTTGCCTATGGATCAGAATTAACTGGCAAGGGAAGAAATACATATTGTGAGACTCGTAGTACTTTTTGCCTGCTTAGCATCCATTGCTTCCTCTCTGAGGAGAGCTTCTGTGTTTCCTTAGGGAGGCATTCCTAAACCCCTAAATTCACATGGTTTCAGGTGAGACCCTGACTGGTTCCCTGAAACTTGAGGGGATAAGTGTGTCCTTGACATGGCCAATCAAAAGGAAGGTGATAGTCCGGGGCCAGAGCCAGGCTGTAGCAGTAGAAGTCCTAATAGCAGGAGAGAGAGAGAGAGAGAGAGAGAGAAATGCCCTCCTCCATCAGAGGTCCTGAGCTGGTGGCTGTCAGCTTGGAACAGCCTGCTGAGAAGGGAGCCAACACAGAGCGAATCAGGACAAGAGGGAGGGGCTGTTGACAGACACACAGGGAGACAGGCTGCATGCTACAAGCTGGGTGGATCCAGCCTTACTTTAATCTTGACAATAAATTCTGTTTTTTTATTTGTGTTGTTGTTTTCCCTTCAGATCATTTGGTTGTCACCTCAGTCCTATTGACATTTGAGTCCTTTAGATAGAGTTGAGAGTCTTGTATTTCTCAAGCAAATTTTGCAGGAAATCCTGAAAAGTTTTGCACCAAGCCGGGACTGATTAAAAGCCCTGAACAGGGGCCAGTGAGAAGGCTCAGAGAAGGTGAAGGGGCTTGTCACCAAGTTTGATGACTTGAATTTGATCCCTGCATCTCACGTGGTGGGAGGGAGAGAGCTGATTTCCACAAGCGTTCCTCTGACTTCCACATATAAACTGTGGTACACGCCCATTTACTCATCCACCCATGTGGGCACACTTACTCATCCACCCACACAAATAAATAAACACAATAATAGAAAGTTTAAAACAAGAAAAACAAATACTTAAACAAAGCAGGGCTCTTCAAGAAGGAAGGGGACCAGCATAGCTGGGGAGTGTCTGTCTGCCCTAAGGCTCTGCTCCATCTTCTGGGTCTTTGCCTTAGTGTGGTTCTAGAGGTGTTTATTTGGTTTAGTGGCTCTTGTAGAAGATTTCCTAGGAAGAGCAAAGGATGCTGTGGCCAATGTTTTGAAAGTACTACCTGGGAGACGAAGAAAGTTTTAGGAAGTGGAAACCACTGAGACATCTTTAAGTCATCAGGGAGTGGCCTTCAAGGAGACTGTGTGACCCCAGTCCCTTCCTCTTGTCTCTTTTACTTCCCAGGGTGAGTTGTTTGCTGTGTCATATGCCCCTACCATGGCATGTCACCACAGACACAAAGCAATGAGGCCAATTGATCATAGGCGGATACCTCTAAAACCATGAGCCCATATAGCCCTTCTCTAAGCAGATTATTATAACAACTTGGGGTTTGTTTGTTTGTTTTTTAAGACAGGGTTTCTCAAGACCTGAGCCAGAGACCTCTGCCAGAGCAGGCCCGAGTCAGAGACCCCTGCAGGACCAGTCCCAAGCCAGGGACCTCCATAGGAGCAGACCTGAGCCAGCAACTTCTTCCAGAGCAGGCAGCAACCAGAGTCAGCAAAATCAGCAGGAGCAGGCCTGAATGACCACTGGATTACAGAGCGACTCCGGGGAGCTCTGAGCAACCTCTGGGAATCTTGAGTGACCTCTGAGGTGACTGGAACCATGGCCCTGACTGCACCACGAGGAGCAACCATCTGAGCCTTGGATCCACTGGCACCTGGAAGATTGACCACCAGAGACACAGCCCCAACTACACCAATCAGAGGAACAGATGGGTAGACAAGGTAAGAACACACTCAACACCAACAAAGAGCAAGACGACACCAACAAAAAAACTAGTGGCCCTACAACAACAAGACTTAAGCACCCCAATATAGATGAAGCAGAAGAAAATGACCTAAGAAATAACTTTAGGAGAATGTTTGAGGCCCTTAAAGAGGAAGTGAAAAATTCCCTCAAAGAAATGGAAGAAAAGACAAAAAATAGGAAGAAATCAACAAACCCCTTAAAGAAAACCAAGAAAGAGCAATCAAGCAGATGAAAGAAATGATTCAAGACTTGAAAACCAAAATTAAGGCAATAAAGAAAACACAAATTGAGGGAATTCTGGAGATGGAAAATAGGAGAAAATGATCAGGAACCACAAATAAACAGAAGAATACAAGAGATGGAAGAGAGAATCTCAAGTGCTGAAGATACAATAGAGGAAATAGACTCATCAGTCAAAGAAAACATTAAATCTAGCAAAAGCTTAACACAAAATATCCAGGAAACATGGGACACCATGAAAAGACCAAATCTAAGAATAATAAGGATAGAAGAAGTCCAACTCAAAAGCATGGAAAATATATTCAACAAAATCATAGAAGAAAACTTTCCAACCTAAAGAAAGATATGCATATGAAGATACAAGAAGCTTACAGAACTCCAAATAGACCAGACCAAACAAAAAGTTCCCTCACAATATAATAATCAAAGCACTAAACATACAGAATATTAAGATCTGCAAAGGAAAAAGGCCAAGTAACATATAAAGGCAGACCTATCAGAATTACATCTGACTTCTCAATGGAAACAATGAAAGCCAGAAGGTCATGGTCAAGCATTATGTAGACATTAAGAGACCACAGATGCCAGCTCAGACTACTATACCCAGCAAAACTTTCAATCACCATAGACAGACAAAGCAAGATATTCCGTGACAGAACCAGATTCAGCCAATACCCAGCCACAAACCAGCTCTACACAAAGCACTAGCAGGAAAACTCCAACTCATGGAAGTTAGCTACATCCACAAAAACACAGACAATAGATGTTCTCATAGCAGCAAATCCCAAAGAAGGGAAAAACACACACAATAACACACAATAGCATCACCGACAATGAAAACTAAAATAACAGGAACTAGCAATCACTGGCCATTAATATTCCTTAAAATAAATGGACTCAACTCACCTATAAAAAGACACAGGCTAGCTGGGCGGTGTGGTTGTGGTGCATGCCTTTAATCCCAGCACTTGGGAGGCAGAGGCAGGCAGATCTCTGTGAGTTCCAGGCCAGCCTGGTCTACAAGAGCTAGTTCCAGGACAGGCTCCAAAGCTACTGAGAAACTCTGTCTCGAAAAAACCAAAAAAAAATTTTCCAATCAAATGGATCAAAGAAACAAACTTATGTAGCTATCCTAATATCTAACAAAATAGAATTCAAGCTAAAATCAATCAAAAGAGACAAAGAAGGACATTTCATATTAGTCACAGGAAAAATCCATCAAGAGGAAATCTCAATACTGAACATCTATGCCCCAAATACAAGGGCATCCACATATGTAAGAGAAACACTACTAAAGCTTAAATCACACATTAAACCCCACACACTAACACTCCACTCTCACCACTGGACAGGTCTGCCAGACAAAAACTTAACATCTGTTAGTTCCCTTATTTCTCTGTTATGACTCAAATGGACTTAACAGACATCTATAGAACATTCCATCCAAACGTAAAAGAATATACCTTCTTCTCAGCGCCTCATGGAACTGTCTCAAAAGTTGATCACATACTAGGTAACAAAGCAAACCTCAACAGATACAAAATTTGAAATAACTGCATGTATCTTGTTGAATCACCATGACTTAAAATTAGAATTCAACAGCAGTACTAATTTCAGAAAGTCCACAAACACACGGAAATTAAACAGTGCTTACCTGAATCACCAATGGGTCAAAGAAGAAAGAAAGGAAGAAATTAAAGATTTCCTAAAATTCAATGAAAATGATCACACAACACACCCAAATTTATGGGACACAATGAAAGCAGTGTTAAGAGGAAAGTTCATAGCACTAAATGCCTACATAAAGAAGCTGGAAAAATCCCATACTAGTGAGTTAACAGAATATCTGAAACTCTAGAACAAAAAGAAGCAAATTCACCCAGGGGGACTAGAGGGCAGGAAATAATCAAATTGAGAGCTGAAATCAACAAAATAGAAACAAAGAAAACAATACAAAGAATCAATGAGACAAAAAGTTGGTTCTTTGAGAAAATCAGCAAAATAGACAAAACTTTATCCAAACTAGCCAAAAGGCAGAGAGAGAACATTCAAATTAACAAAATCAGAAATGAAAAGGGGGAAAAAACCCAACAGACATGGAGGAAATCCAGAGAATCATTAGGTCATACTTTGAAAACCTGTACGCCACAAAATTGGAAAAGTTAAAGGAAATGGACGATTTTCTGGATAAATATCACTTACCAAAATTAAATTAAGACCAGATAAGCAAATATAATAGACCGATAACTGCTAAAGAAATAGAAATAGAAACAGTCATTAAAAGTCTCCCAACCAAAAAAAAAAAAAAAACAAAACAAAACAAAAAAAACAAAAAAAAAACCAACCCAGGACCAGATGGTTTCAGCTCAGAAGAACTAATACCAATACTCCTCAAATTGTTCCACACGATAAAAACAGAAGGAACATTGCCAAACTCTTTTTATGAGGCTACAATTACCCAAACCACACAAAGACATTACTAAGAAGGAGAATTAAAGACCAATCTCACTCATGAACATCGATGCAAAAATATTCAATAAAATACTGGCAAACTGAATCTAAGAACACACCAGAAAAACCATCCACCACAACCAAATAAGCTTCATCCCAGAGATGCAGGGATGGTTCAACATACGAAAATCTGTCAATGTAATCCACCATATAAACAAACTGAAAAAAGAGACCACTTCATTAGATACTGAAAAAGCCTTTGACAAAATACAACATTCCTTCATGATAAAGGTCTTGGAGAGAGCAGGGACGCAAGGAACACACCTGACCATAATAAAGACAATATACAACAAGTCAACAGTCAAAATCAAACTAAATGGTGAGAAACTCAAAGCAATCCCACTGAAATCAGGAACAAGACAAGGTTGTCCACTCTCTCCATATCTATTCAATATAGTATTTGAGATCCTAGCTGGAGCAATAAGACAACAAAAGGAGATCAAGGGGATACAAATCAGAAAAGAAGAAATCAAACTCTCACTATTTTCTGATGATATGGTAGTTTACATAAGTGACCCCAAAAATTCTACCAAGGAACTTCTACAGCCCATAAGCACTGTCAGTAATGTAGCAGGATACAAGACTAACTCAAAAAAAATCAGTAGACCTCCTTTACACAGATGATAAATGGGCTGTAAAAGAAATCAAAGAAACATCACCCTTCACAATAGCCACAAATAACATAAAATATCTTGGAGTAACTCTGACCAAACAAGTGGAAGACCTGTAATATAAGAATTTTAAGTGTCTGAAGAAAGAAATTGAAGAAGACACCAGAAAATGAAAAGATCTCCCATGCTTTGGGGTAGGTAGAATTAACATAGTAAAAATGGCAATCTTACCAGAAGCAATCTACAGATTCAATGCAATGCCCATCAAAATCCCAGAAAAATTCTTCACAGACCTCAAAAGAACAATACTCAACTTCATATGGAAAAGCAAAAAATCCAGGAGAGCCAAAACAGTCCTGTACAATAAAGGAACTTCTGGAAGCATCATAATCCCTGACTTCAAACTGTACGACAGAGCTACAGTACTGAAAACAGCCTGATACTGGCATAAAAACAGACGGGAGGACCAATGGAACCCAATCAAAGACCCAAATATCAATCCACACACCTATGAACACCTGATTTTTTACAAAGAAGCAAAAAATATAAAATGGAAAAAAGAAAGCATATTTAACAAATGTTGCAGGCATAACTGGATATTAGCATGTAGAAGAATGGAAATAGACCAATATTTATTGCTATGCACAAAACTCAAGTCCTATGGATCAAAGACTTCAACATAAAACCAACCACACTGAACCTTATAGAAGAGAAAGTGGGAAGTACACTTGAATACATTGGCACAGGGAACCACTTCCTAAATAGAACCCCAGTAGCACAGACACTGAGAGAAACAATTAATAAATGGGACCATCTGAAACAGAAACTTCTGTAAAGCAAAGAAAACAGTCAATAAGACAAAACATCAGCCTACAGAATGGGAAAAGATCTTCACCAACCCCACATTGGACAGGGGCCTGATCTCCAAAATATACAAAGAACTCAAGAAACTTGACATCAAAAGAACAAATAATCCAATAAAAAAATGGGGTACAGACCTAAACAGAGAACTCTCAACAGAGGAATCTAAAATGGCTGAAAGACACGTAAGGAAATGCTCAACATCCTTATTCATCAGAGAAATGCAAATCAAAACAACTCTGAGATTCCATCTTACACCTGTAAGAATGGCTAAGATCAAAAACACTGATGACAACTTATGCTGGAGAGGTTGTGAGGTAAAGGGTACACTCCTCCATTGCTGGTGGGAGTGCAAACTGGTACAGCTGCTTTGGAAATCATTATGGCAATTTTTCAGAAAATTAGGAAACAACCTTCCTCAAGACCTAGTAATACCACTTCTGAGTATATAACCAAAGGATACTCAGTTATACCACAAGGACATGTGCTCAATTATGTTCATAGCAGCATTATTTGTCATAGCTGGAACCTGGAAACAGCCTAAATGCCCCTTGGCTGAAGAATGGGTAAAGAAGATGTGGTACATTTACACAATGGAGTATTACACAGCAGAAAAAGAATGACATCTTAAAATTTGCAGGCAAATGGATGGATCTAGAAAATTGAGTGAGGTAACCCAGACTCAGAAAGACAAATATCATATGTACTCACTCCTAAGTGGCTTTTAGACATAAAGCAAAGAAAACCCAGCCTACAATGCTACTGGGTCCGGCTGAGCCTGATGCCAGAAAACTCAAGACATCTCAGCCAGGTGAGTCACAAGTCTCTTTGATGATCAATCTCCTTTGGTGAGCTTGTAAAAAAAAAAAAAACAAAACGGAGACAGCAGGTGAATTTGATGATGCTTTTTGTGGCGGGGCATGGATATGTGAGGGCTGTAATGAGTGTGAAGATTAGAAAGTGAGGCGGGACAGCCCTTACATGGGCCACCTGATCTTTGAGATCATTGAGAATGTAGTCTTTCCTGAGACCAAATGAGCCTGGGACTTGATAAACAGGCTCTTAACTGTCCCCACGGAATCCATTCATGTTTTCAGAGCTGCTGATAAAGTTGGATTCTTGGCCTGCAGCAGGACCCATCCTCCAGGGACACTTTGGCCAGAGGAGAGTTGGTGAGTTCTGTATAGTTGGGGATATTCTGCATGGCTGGGGATATTCTGCATGGCTGGGATATTCTGCATGTCTGAGGATATTCTGCATGTCTGAGGATATTCTGCATGGCTGGGGATATTCTGCATGGCTGAGGATATTCTGCATGGCTGGGGATACTCTGCATGGCTGGGGATATTCTGCATGGCTGAGGATATTCAGCATGGCTGGGGATATTCTGCATAGCGCCTGGAAGACTGGGAATTGTTTGTATTTATTAACTGGGATGATACGGGTGTGGGAAAAACTAATGTATCTTGCAATGGAGATGCCATTCAGTAGATTCATGTTCCTCTCAGATGGCCTAGAATAGGACGCAGGCTGGCCACAGTGATGGCACAGACCTCCTCCGCCTCTTCACACAGATCTCTCTCTCTCTCTCTCTTCTTATTAATTTCACTTTAATTTACCAGCCTGTGCATGTGAGAGTGAACTGGGTTCTGCAGCCCGGACTCAGGGTATCAGGCTTGAGTGGCAAGAGCTTTTACCTGCTCGGCCATCTTGCAACCCATGCACAGACCCACTTCCATTAATACAGCCAAAAACACCGACTGCTTTGCTTTTAAACAAACATCAAACATGTTGCTACTAAGTCTCCACGGTCATTCCAGGTGTTCTTGTCTTTCTCCCATCCGGGGAGAACCATCCCCACACTTGTCTTCCTTTAGGGTGCCAGGAGTCAAAACTCCTTCCTTGGGAAGTGGTACGGTGGCCAAGAGGAGACAAGAGAACAGCATTTCTTTCATCATTTTGACTATTACTGTTAGTGAATGGCATCCAAGCAAGACACAGGCCAGGTCACACAGGGCACCCTCAGGATCACCCCTCTAACCTGTTATCTGGACAGCAGTGCCATGACCCCACCAAGGTCCCATGGGGACAACATTTCACCCACAAACTATTACTCTTTTCATTTGCACACCCTCATGGCTTTGTCTGTCTTTCTCTGAGGTCTTCACTTGAGTATCTGAAAATTAAAGTTTGCCCAGGACAGGTTCAGGGTCACCCATTCCTTCCAGATAACTTTAAAACACAAAAGGAATACTTAATTCTTCCTAGCCACAATCTTGCTTTTTTATGAATATAGCACGTGGACAGAGCTAGTCAATGATTTCCATCCACTGACATAGTTAGCCCTGAAACATTTCACAGAGCCACCTCAACATTCCCCTTCTACTATTTGTTTACATTCATTTATTTTATGGGTGTTTTGCTTGCATATATGTATGAGTACCATGTGTGTGACTAGTAGCCATGCAGGTCAGAAGAGGACATTTTATCTCTTGGGACTAGAATTATAGACTGTTGTGAGCCACTGTGTAGGTGCCAGGAATTGAACCTGGGGCTGGTACAAATGCTCTTAACTGCTGAGCCAATTCTCCAATGCTATTGATAGGAGATGGGACTGAAGTGTATACAGATTAAGTGACCTTCCCAAAATCACAAAATTGGTGACAGTTCAGGACTTTGAAACGGACTCGTCTGTACCCTTAAACCTGCAAACAAGGGCTGGCACACATTTTCTGTAAAGGGACGGTAGGATTTTAAACACTGAGGGTGGATAGCATAGTCTGCCATAGCTGCTCCCATTGCTGTCATGGCAACATATTTGTGCGCTCCTGTGCTGTGTGCTACTGCAGGTCTGGTTGCGGCCTTCAGATTATACATCATGAGATGATCTTCTCTTGACTCCCTTCCAGCTGTTTACAAATATCAATCAAATGTGGCTGCTTTTCGTTCTGTTTGTTTGTGTCTCACATGGTCCTGCTGTGTCGATTAGACCAGCCTCAACCACACAATCCCTTTTCCTCAGCCTTCTGAGTTCCTGGAATTACAGGTTTAAAATGCATTCTCCACTCATGTGCTGTGTGTGTGTAGTGTGTGGACAGCCCTGCCCTGCGCTGTCCCAGATTCTGACACTTTCCTTTATCGTCTCCATTTCCCAGCAATGAGTTGAGGAAGTTAAGGACTTACGCAAGGTTTACAGAGGTATACGGGAGAGGCGGGGTCAGACTTTCTAGCCCTTGGCCTGCAGAGTCAAGAGGGCTAGCTAGGCAGGCAGGCAGGCAGGAGTCTGGACTCAGCACTGCCTGGTTTTCCTTGACTGTATCCGTCCCTCAAGAGCTGGCAGAACTTCCTTGTCTACTCCAGGAACTGAGGGCAATAGCCTAGGGACTTGTTCTGGTGTGTGTGTGTGGGGATGTTGTTGTTTGTTGGTTTTGTTTTTCAGTTTGACACAGTCAGAGTTGGCTAGTAAGAAGGCCTCTTAATTGATAAAATGCCTCCACCAGATTGGCCTATAGGCAAGCCTGAGGGGTATTTCCTCAATTGCTGATGAATGTGGAGGGCCCAGCTCATTGTGGGTGGTGCCACCTCTGGGAAGGTGGCCCTGGAGTGTGTAAGAAAGCAAACTGATCAAGTAGGGAGGAGCAAGCCAGTAAACAGCATCCTCCATGACCTCTGCTTCAGTTCTGGCTTCCAGGTTCACTTGATGATGGACTGTAACCTGTAAACCAAGCTGATTTTGATTGTGGTGTTTAGCATGGCAATAGAAAGCAAGCTAGATCAGAGCCCTGGGACTTGTAAGCAACATAAGCACTCAGTGTTCTGAGTCTAGAGCCAGAGCTCCAGTAGAGTCCAGAGGTTGCTTTGCCTTGGTCTAACCTTGTTACCTATAGCCACTAAGTGAGGGAAGACTCAAAGGGCTCCAGGATGTCATCTCTGAAAATATTTCAGCTCTGGCCTGGTTGGGGAAGGACGGTAGGGAGGGAACAAGAACAAGCAGAAGGGCAAAAGAGAAGAGACAGACCCAGAGGCACTAAAAAGTTGAAAGTTGCAGACACCCGTACACCTGTGCACACACACTCAGGCACACACACTCAGACACACGCATGTAGAGGTCGTTTAAGAGCTGTTTCTCAACCAGGCATGGTGGCTTATGCCGATAATCCCAGAAGTCAGGAAACTGACAGGATGGTCAGAGGCCGACGCCAGCCTGAACTGCACAGGAAGATGCATTCTTAGAGATGAATTGTTCTTCCCAACCAGAACCCAATTACCTTGATCCCTAACTCTGCAAAAGTAAAAGCAAGCCATTATGGCAGCCAGAAATCTTCCAGCTTGATTTATTGCTATTTTTCTTATATAAGCTCCTACACCCTTAACGTCATTCAAACCAATGAGCAAGGTCCTCAGGTGAGCAATGCAGAGATCACTTACCTGAGAAGGGACGCGGGGCTCAGAGAGTTCCAGAATCTTGCTCTGGTAGCGTCAAGTTAATGACCAAGCGGGAGCAAGGATCGCAACACCCCATTCTGGGGGCTAGGGCAGTAGCCCAGAGTAGACCAATAGCCTAGCATGTGTGAGACCCTGGTTTCTTCTAGCAAAATCTCAAAACCCGGTCACCATGACAAAAGGGGTGGGGCTGGTGTGGTGGTTCAGCAGGTAAAAGTGCTTGTTGCCAAGGCTGACTGTTGGAGTTCGATTCCTGGAACCCACATGGACCAAAAAGAGAAGTGACTCCCAACTCCAGAAAGTTGTCTTTTGGCCCATGTATACCACCCATCCTACACACACACACACACACACACACACACACACACACAAATAAATGGATAAATAAATAAATGTAAATTTAAAACAAAATAAAACTCCCAAAGACTCCTGGATCCCAGAGCAAGGCATGCCCAGGGGACACTGCAGTGACAAAGGCATGCATATATTAAATATATTATTAATATGCATATATTAAATGATCTTCCCAAAGTCACTCAGTGGCAGATGGTAACTTGGACCTGAGTAGTTTCCACACACATCTGTGCGGAGGGTCAGCAAGCTTCACATGAGTGAGAAGCTCTTGACTGGGGGTTGCACAGCTCCCATTCTTCCCCTGAAGGACACCGTGGGGGTGTCCGTTTCCTCTCGTCCCTTCAATATGTGTGTTCCTGAAGTGTTCTTGACCAGGAATTGACAGTGGCATCTTATATTGAAGAGAGCAGAACATGGACTATGCAGTTCTTGTTCTAGTAGTCAAGCACAACAGAAAGCTATGAGGTAGACTCCAGGGCAGCTGGATAGACTGGAGACAAGAGAAGATTGGTACCCAAGGGATGGATGCTGATGGGCCTTTTCCACCAAGGATGCTATGTCACACAAATCTTTAAGGCTTAAGTTGGATGACTTAAGCTCTCTCCCACCACTTCTGAGAATTCTTTCCCCAACTTGGGATCCCTCTCCCAGGGCAACTCTGGGGTGATTGTACAGTTCAGTTTCCATATCCAGATGAAAACAAACTGATTTTGGGGGCTGCAGCTCTGGGTTCTCAGGGCCCTGCTGAAAAGACATAGCTTGGTTGTTTGGTGGCAGGAACCTGGAAAATAGTCACTAACACCTGAGGGCCCAGCCTAGATGAAGTTCCTATACCCTAAGGAGTGAGTGTGTGTGTGTGTGTGTGTGTGTGTGTGTGTGTGTGTGTGTGTGTGTGTGTGTGTGAGAGAGAGAGAGAGAGAGAGAGAGAGAGAGAGAGAGAGAGAGAGACTGGAGATGGAGCTGGAGCCTAGTGCTTTATTGGTCAACATAGTGTACTTGGCTATCTTGAATTTGTTTCTCAGCGTGTTTTATGAAAAAGAATGAAGCTCTCCCATATAGCTGTGCTCACTTCGTGGCCACACAGACCTGAACATTGAATGTTACAGCTCTTCACTGACACATACACACTCAAAACCAAGTCTGTACCTCCCCAGACTTCCCAGCAGCATGCGAAGGAAGGAAGGTCAGGACAAACTCCAGGGTCAGTGGCAAACCTGTACCTGGAAGCAGCAGTCCCCCAGCTCTGACCTTTTCTGGGCTGCAAGGTCAGAGCTTTTGATTTGAGTCTTACAGCTTCTTGTCCTCCTCCCAAAGATACCCCATTCCATGGAGGGAAATGACTGCTCCCCAATGCGCTAGAATAGGTCATTCTAGTTCCTGTACTACACTACTGGCTTCCTTCAGTTGTAATCACAAGGGTCTGTTCCTTTCTCTCTCACCTCTTGGTAGTCAGTTGGTAACACGTAATCTCAAATGCTCTTTCCCAGAGCTTTGAGTCTGGCAGTGAGAAGGGAATGGTTTCCAGCCAGTGACTTTGTGGTGACAGCTCTTCTGGAGAGCTGTATAAATCATCTTGACTTACGGCTGCAGGCAATGGCTGTTTTTCCTGCTTCCCCAGGTCCTTAAGTTTGCTGACCAAGCCTTATCTTCCAATCTCTCACCAATGTTGGAAGCTTCCCCTGGTCTTCCACTGTTCCTTAGTTTCTGGAGCTTGTATCAAGACTGTGTCTGACAGTCTCCCAGGGGAGATGTCCTAGCCCTCCTCTTCCTTCCAGTATTTGCTTCTTTTTTTCCCCAGGTACCCAAGGTGAAACACGTACCTTGCCATACATAAAATTTCACAGTCAAAGCAAAACAAAAAACAAGGCTAATGTAATGCGCTTCCTAAATGTTGGCAGTGACAGCTGGGTTGGTAGGTTCCTGGGGGGACATCATGGTTCATGTGTTGGTCATCATTGCCACAGGTTTCATTCCAGTTGCCGATACAGCATTTATGTATGCGTTGCTGATACTACAGCCAGAGAATCTGAGACGGTGAGAGAAAGGCAATGAGGGCCGCCAAGTGGCGTGCTCCGTGTCCTTGAGGAAACTTGGCTGGCCCTATGGCACTGCTTGCTGCCTATTATCACCCACTGGTTTGGGTGTAGTTATTGACACAACCAAGGAACTGATACCTTAGTTGACTTTGTATGTATGACTCAGGGCAAGTCCTTGGTCCCAGGGCCCCCAATGTCCTACTCACACAAGGAGGGGATGGGACAAAGTGACCTCCAGGGATCTACTGCTCAACCTTGGGCCTGATGAAAGAAACATCCAGGGAATGAGCTGGAGTCACAGTCTGCGGCCCAAGAAGCACAGTAGATCCCACATGGTCAGCTGGGAGCTATCCGTTGACTGCACATGGCACATACCCACCCAAAATGAGCTTGGACAAAAGTGGGGGTGGGTATTGGCTCACGACACTGAGAAGTTTTGCCTTGCAAGTGGCTGGGTGCCAGGAATAAAGGGAGCCAGGAGGACTCAGATCTCTTCTTGCTTCATCTTTGGTCATGTTCCCCCCATGGCAGTCAGCAGACATCATGCACTCAGAGAATACACAGGGTGGATTCTGGTGGCAAGCCCTCTTCTGCCCTTGGAGATGGCATACAGGGGAGTTTCAAAGGTGATGTCTAGAATTGTTGCCAGAGGTGAAGACCATGATGGGAAAAAAAGACAGAAGTCCCCTTAGGCTCAGCAGAAGTCCCCCAAGTGTGTCCTTGAGCAGTGCAAACACATAGGCCCAGCCCAGTGAGAGTTCAAATTCCCACTGAAGCTGAAATGTTCTGCCAAAACAGGACTGTTATCCAGACTGCAGTCCCTCACTGGGGAGTACTCATGATGCCAGGACCCTGCCCCCAAACAAGGTGAGTGTTTAGACAAGATCTTGCTACATAACCCAGACTAGCCTTGAACTTGAGATTCTTCTACCTTGACCTCCTGAGTACCAGTATTACAGGTGTACACTGTCATACAAAACTTACAATTGATTCTTTCAGGATAAAGAGGAAGGAGGTCCATTTAGAAAAATGATTCTAGTTCCGGAAGCAATGGCTCAGTTGTTAAGAACCCTTGTTGCTCTTCTGGAGGATCCCAGTTTCGTTCTTTGCATCCGTGTTGGGTGCAAAGCTCACAGCTGCCTGTAATTCAAGCATTGAGGATTCAATGCCTTGTTCTTTTCTGGCCTCCCTGGACTCTCTCTCTCTCTCTCTTCACACACACACACACACACACACACACACACACACACTTACTTAATACACTTAATTAGATAATCTGAATTTCAGCCAGGCGGTGGTGATGCACTCTTTTAATCCCAGCACTTGGGAGACAGAGGCAGGCAGATCTCTGTGGGTTCGAGGCCAGCCTGGTCTACAAGAGCTAGTTCCAGAACAGGTCCCAAAGCTACAGAAAAACCCTGTTTTGAAAAACCAAAATAAATAAATAAACAAATAAATAAATCTGAATTTCTCCCAGATGATCCCACTAGAAGCCCCACTGAAAGCAAATCTTGTCCTCCTCAATTCCTAATATGCTGATGAAGAAGAATGTGGGCAGGCCCTCTGCCAAGAGTGGCCTGGGAAGAGTGACTTGGGAGATGCCACTCACACCAAGCCAGATGAGGTGTGAAGCTGGGAATAGTGGTAGGCCAGTGACTGTGGATTTTGAACCTGGAACTTCTTTCTTGCAATAAATTAATCTGTACACCCTTAGGGGTTGGTTCACCCAAGACAGGAAAAACCAGGGGGAAATATAGACATGGTTCCAAAGTTGTTTTTGTATTCATCTCATTTAAATCAGACACAACCCTGTGAAGTGTGTAATAAACAGACATCAATATGAGTTAGGTAATTTTTAGGAGATATATAAATTGTGAGGTTGGTAATATTAAAAAGGAAGGTAGGTAAACAGGCAGGTAGCTAGGGGACGATTAAGTAGAAACAGAACCAGGAAGGAAGGAAGAGAAACTTCAAAGAGGAAAACACTGAGGGTCGAATGGTAAAGTAGACCTGGGTGGCTGAGCAGGGATTTCAATCCAGTGCTGTCTGGGTTAAAAATTAGATCTTTACATGCATGTGGTACAATGCATACATGCAAGCAAAGCACACTTACACACATAAAAGTGAGTGTGTGTTTGTGTGCATACATACATGTATACATACACACACTCACACATATATTCAGGCTTTTTTTCCTTTCTCATGTGGCCTTCTGTGAAAGGTCTCATTTGGGGAGAAGTTTGCAGGCAAACCCTCTGACTTCATGGGTTTGTGGAAAGAGCACCGAACTAAATCAGAACCAGGTCACCACTTAGTCTTGGGACTTGCAGTAAGTCACCTGGGTGCTAGGTTCTCAGTCTCTCATTCAGTATAATGGAATCACACTAATAATCTCCCAACTTCTTTTTCAGCTGCGCAATGATACCATGGGGGAGGTCCTAGCAGAATAACTTGCTCTCTGGGATTCTTTTTTTTTTTCATTTTGGAAAACAGAACATTTATTTTATGACAGATTGAAATCCTCAAGATGAACTGGATGCTGCAACAGCTGCCCTCTTGGGTTTAGGGGTTGTCCCTTCACGGAATCCATGTCTGAATCTTCGGTAGACAATTTTTAGGGGCCTCATCCGCCCAGTCCTGGTAGTGTTTCGTCTCTTAGCCTTAGCACTCCAGTTATACTTTCGTTTGTGCTTGGCAGGGTAGCCACACTTGCCACAGGTAGACTTCTGAAGGTGGTAGGCCTTAGAGCCACAGCGGCGGCACAACGTGTGCATCTTGTTGCGACGCTTTCCAAAGGGTGACGTTCCTTTTGTCATCTTGCTTCTGCCGCCGAGGCCAAAAAGAGCTTTCTGGGATTCTAAGGCCTGCTTGCTACACCCTTATATCCCTGTGCTCCAGCCCCTGCACCTATTACAGACGTGCTGGTTGCTGAAGAATAAGTCCTCGGGGATCCCTGAGTTGTTTTCAAGCCTTAGGAAATAATACAGCTTCTACAGAAGGTGTAACATTCACATTAATCTCAGAGGACTGAGAAGATTCTAGAATTCTGCATCTTCATCATGGAAGATGCAAAAGCTGACTGTGCTGATTTTACCAACTTTTTATCTGTCCCCTCCAGCCAGGCTTGGTGCTGGTGAGCAAGGAAGACACAGGTGACAGGGTGGCCTTAAGGAAGAGAGCCACCGGTGGGAGCACAATCCTGTTCATACTTCACACTGGTCAGTGAAATGAGACGTTGTCCTCATACTCACCCACTGCTGCAGGACTATAGGTCTGTACAGCTGTCTCAGAGCGAATTTTAGTATGTTCAAAATTAATTGACAAATGTACTTCTTTTAAAAATTTACATTATTATTTTATGTGTATGGGTGTTTTGCCTACATGTATATCCATGCGCAGCGTGTGTGTCTGGTGCCCACAGAGGCCAGAAGAGGGTGTCAGAGCCCCTGGAACTGGAATTACAGATGCTTGTGAGTAGCCATGGAGGTGCTGGGAATTAAACCCAGGTCCTTTGGAAGAGCAGCCAATGCTCTTAACAACTGAGCCATCTCTTCAGTCCCAACAAATGTACCTCTTAATCAAGCAACTTCAAGAACTATCTTCAAAAAATGCTTCCCGTGGACCAGCAAGAGGGCTTAGTGGGAAAAGGTGCTTGCTGCCAAGTCTGAAGACTGGAGTTTGATCTCTGAGGCCCACACGGTGGAAAGAGAACTGACTCCTGCATGCTGTCCTCTGATCTGCACACATGTACACAAGTAAATAAATACATAAGTGAATAAATGTAATCAAAAATTTAAAAGAAATCAAAATGCTTTCTCTGTGTACAAGAGGCAAAACAAGACTACTCATTGGTGTGTTGGTGGTGTTTGTACGGGCTGGGGACAGCCAGCAGCCAACCACCTGGAGACATGCGTAATGGCTCAGAAAACTTCCCAAGGGCTACAAGTGAAAAAAGCAGATCTCAGAATATATTTGATTATCACCCCCCCACACACACACACAGTGAGAAACTTAGTATCCACCATGATGGTTATATAGAAAGGAAAGACAGATGAGGATGAGGACAGTGTTGGTGGTGTATAGAAACCAGAAGCTTATGTATTTAAATGAGAAGGTAGAATTCTGAAGCCACTTAGGAAAGCAGCCCGGAAGTCCTTCAAACAGCTAAGCACAGAATTACTACATATGTGGCATGTAATCGGTGAAATCCCAACACTGAGGAGGCGGAGGCAGGAAAGTCGGGAGTTCAAGGCCATCTACTGAGCTGGAAGCCAGGATAAGTAGGCTACATGAGATCTTATTTCAAAAAAAACAAAATAGAATTATAAATTATAAAAATAATCACCATACAACCTACGAATTCCACTCCGAGATATATGACAAGCACAAATAAGAACACAAACTCATGCATGAATATTCATAGGAATATTGCTATAATAATCCAAAGTAGGAAACAACCTAAATGTCCACAAATGGTTGAGCGGATAAATAAAATAACTGCATAGCCACGAAGTGGAATCTTGTTCATTCATTCAGCTTAAAAAGAAATGAAAAGTTGACATGTGGTACACAGAAATCTTGACAACCCTCCTAAGTGAAAGAAGCCACTCACAAAATCCTTGGCATGATTCCCTCTATATGAGTGCCCCGAACAACAGACACAGAAAGCAGAGCCATGGTGGACTAGAGCTGGAAGGATGGGGGTGGCCAATACCTGAGGGGTATGAAATTTGGCAGATAAGGTTCAAATCTGTAAACACACTTACCCTGAATTTTATACCTAAAGTAGGTAAGCGATATGATTTGCTGTCTATGCCTCAGACCCAAATAGATGCAGAGTTTTACAATGACACATTCTACAATAGCAAAAGACAACAGCCTTAGTGCTCTTTGATCAGTGTTGACCTAAGGAAATTATGGTGAAATAGACTTCCAGAGACTGTAGGAAGGGGGGTCTGTGGGAATGGGTATCGCACGGTCTCCACAACATATCACACAGCAGGAAAAGCGGGGCACAATGGTTTCCTCGTGTCACGCACAGGAAAACACTGAGCTGTGCAAGTGTCCATGCATCTTACTAGCTCATTTGTGTTTAATGCGTAGACTAGATATTAACAAAGCACAGCTCCCATGTCAAGTGCAGCCTGTTGCTTGTGATGGTCCAGCCATCGATAAGGATGATATTTAGAGTTTTCAGTAGTTGATAAACAATCAAAAGCATTCATCTGGGAGATACAACTTGGTAGTAGAGCTCTTGCCTAACGGGCACATGGCCCTAGTCTCAATCCCTAGTAGTGAAGAGTTATGGTACTCAAAATTAGATTTGTGTCTACAAATAAACTTTTATTGACACATAGCTATACTTATTTATTATGTGTTGTCAACAGCTGTTCTCTTACTGATAGACTTGATTAGTAGCCAGAGACCATGAGTCTGCAAAGCCTAAAAGACTCACAACTAGGCCAATTATAGACAAGGCTTGTTGAGTCCTGGACCAGTAACTATGAAAAAACACTGAAGCGTTTTTGTCCAGTGAACGGGGCTGGCAGGGGTTTGAGTTCCTAGAGGCAGAGGCTGAAGAGAGCTAGCTTGCTCTGCACCCTTTGGGACCAATTAAAGAAGTCAACACAAGATGAATGTGGGCATAATAAAGTAATCCCAGCATTTCGAAGCAGAAAGCAGAATGATGAGCCGTTCAAGGTTAGGCTTGATAGATGGTGCATTTAAAGACAGTTTGGGTTACATGATGTCAGCCTTAAAACCCAGCGACAATAGAAAATGTCAACACAGCTGACATTTTCTCTGACATATATCTCTGTATGCTTCCATGTTCGGACACGTATGTATACATATTGGTATGTATGTTTTTGTTTGTTTTGAGACAGGGTCTTCCTATGTAGCTCCGGCTGGCCTGGAACTAACTGTGTAGAGCAGGATGGTCTCAAGCTCACAGAGATCTGCCTGTCATCCAAGTGCTGGGATTAAAGTCAAGAGCCATCAAGCCCAGTAAAATATATGTATCACTAGCTGAGAAGGAGGAAATCAAGTGGTTTCAATTATATACATGCATATGTGTGTGTGTTTCTGAAATATTTTTTTTTTAAATTTAACCTTTATTTGTGCTTGGATGTGGACAAACTGCAGGAGTTAGTCCTCTCCTTCCACCATGTGTGTTCTCGGGGTTGAGCTTGGATCATCAGGGCTTGGTTCCTCTGCTGGCTCAGCCATTTGAGGCTCCCGTCCGTTGTTGATGTTTTATAAGGAGAATCACTTGTGCATAGTGTGTGTGACTAGAAATAAAGATGTACGGCTGGGCGGTGGTGGTGCATACCTGTAATCCCAGCTCTCAGGAGCCAGAGGCAGATGGACCTCTTTGAGTTCGAGGTCAGCCTGATCTACAAAGTGAGCTCCAGGACAGTCGAGGCTGTTATACAGAGAAACTGTATCTCAAAAAACTACTAAATAAATAAGTAAATAAGGATGTATCAACGCCTGGTATGGAGACACATGCTTGTCATCCAAGCACTGGGGATGTGGTGACAAAAAAAATTCCAAATCAGCTGGACTGTCTTAAAACACAAAACAAGCTAGGCAGTGGTGGATGCATGCCTTTAATCTCAGCACTTCGGAGGCAGAAGCAGGCGGATCTCTGAGAGTTCGAGGCCAGCTTGGTATTCAAAGCAAGTTCCAGGACAGCTAGGACTGTTACACAGAGAAACCCTGTCTCGAAAACAAACAAACAAATTAACAAACAAGACAAAACAAGAGGAAGAAGAGGGAAGAAGGAGAAAAAAAACCCACCTACACCACCACGACAAAAATGCATTCATTAAAACCACCAAGAATGGTTCTTGCCTTGGTAGCACATGTAATAAAGTTGGAGCAATGCAAAGGGTAGCAAGGCTCCTGAATAAGGGTGACACAAATTTGTGAGGCGTTCTGTATTTTAAAGGAGGAGGAGGAGGCAGCATTTGTCCAGTGACCCTGGCAGTTTTAGAGGCCTTTGCTCAGTCAGATTGTAGGCTCTGCTAGGGCACAAGATAGCCCCTAGTACAAACCATGGCCCACTGTGGCCTGTCACAGTAACAGGGTGAAGGGGAGGAACAAAGAATGTGTGTTAAGAAGACGTGCCTCAGAGGAACGCACACTTAGGGAAGAGTGTGCCTGGCTGTGCTAGATCAACGCGGAAGAAGTTAGGCCTAGAATGGCAGAGCAGCGTCATTACCCACAGTGCTGCCTCAGCTCGTAGCTGAAGCTTCTGGTCTGCAGAGCCTTGGCTAGCAGACCTAGCTTTTCAGCCTCCCCCAGTGTCCATCCCCCATAAGGTTCCCTCTTTGGTTTGTCCTTCACAGTTTCCTGAAGGACAGCAGAGGAGTCCAGCTGGATGCCGACTCTAGCTGCTGCTGGATGGCCTGTCAGTAAGTACCGCCTGTGGGGTCCTTAGTCTCTGCGGCTGAGGGGAGACTTCCCACCGGGAATCCAGAATCCCCTACCTATGGATCAAGCAGTGGTGGCTGCAGCAGAATTACATGCCAGGGACAGCCTGGCTTTAGAGACAGCCAGTGTCGCACATGGATGATTGAGGATATCTCTTTTGTTTGCTCTCATCCTTTTTACCCTGAAATTATTCAGACCTGCCCCCCATATACATATACACACTCATTGTCCTTTGTGATGGAAATATAGTTGGGTACTCTGGATTATTTATTACTATTATTATTATTATTGTTTGTTGTTGTTGTTGTTGTTTCTTCGAGACAGAGAAACCCTGACTGTCCTGGAATTCACTTTGTAGTTCAGGCTGGCCTGGAACTCAGAGATCCACCTACCTCTGCCTCCCAAGTGCCGGGACTAAAGGCGGGCACCACCACCTCTCTGAATACTTCCTCAGTTCAAGCAGCATGGATGGAACTGAGCCAACCCTGGATACAAAATTAGGCCAATCAGATTATTCCATTCCCCCGGTCCGCTGTGATTGGTTCAGAGGCAGGCATGTGTGTCCGTGAATGGCAGCCCCAGGACTTTTGCTAGTGTTCTCAAAAGAGGGGCCTAGGGTGGTTGTAGGAGGTTTTGCTACTATGCAGAGCAATCTAGCCTTGGAGTATAGCTGCAATAGACACAGGAGGCTCTGGGAGTGAGAGACCAGTTCCCGATGGTCCTGTTTAAACCAGTTCTGTTGTGCTTGATGTCCTGACCGAGCTCTAGCCCCTTCAGTGGAAGGAACATAAGATGCTCTCTTTGCTTAGGCAGGCTAGCATTGGTAAAAGTAATGGCTGCTACTTGGCTCTGAACTCTTGACTACATGGAGGCTTGCTTCGTACCCTCTGTACTTTTGCGCTTAGGCCCTCTGCGGCTCTTCCTGGGCTGTTACCTGTCTGGAGGCTTCTCTAGCCTGCTCATTTCCCCCACTAGGTGAGGTGTCTGACCAGCTGAACAGCCCATTCCTCTGAATTCTAACCCTTGATTCTTCAAGCCTGCTGCCTGCCCTCCCTTTCTCTCTCACACACACGTATAATACACACACACACACACACACACACACACACACACACACACACTCGTCACCCTTTGTGATTGAAATACAGTTGGGTGCCGATTTTGGCCTTTAGCCTTTATTGAACATTTCCTGTGTAACAGACTGTGCCAAACACACTCATGGATAATCTCCTTTGGTCTCAATAACCCCTTCCGCAGGTTTTATGATTATTATTCTCATCTTGAAGCAATGGGAAGCAATAGCTTAGGAAGACTGACATCAAACAGCCAAGTCACAGCAGAACAAAGAAGGCCATAAGAGGGCACTGACCCCTGAAACTGGCTTCTGGCCTGAATAGGTTCCTGGATCACTTGAGCACAGGGGCCCATCCCAGAACCTTCCCTTGCAAACATGGGGTCAGGCCTTAGTAGGTCTGAGAAGCCTCTTGGATAAATGAATGCCTCAGAGGACACCGAGGTAGGAGTCCCCAGGACCAGTGTCTCTTCATCAGGGACACTGGCTCTAAGAAAGACTTTGGTTTATCCAGGCATCTTCTTGCTAGAGCTGGGGTTCTGCCCTGGCTGAAGAAAGGCTCCAGCACAAGACATGAATGAGCAGCTCTGGCGTGAGGGGAAAAAAAACAGGTTTAAAAACTTCGTTCCACTCTTGAGGAGTGGCTTGTGAACTCTAAGAGGTAAGGTCTGTAAGCCAGGGTCTGAGAGAGATTCAGATCACTTCATTTTCTCTCTCTCTCATTTTTTGTTTTTGCTTGTTTTTTCAAGACAGGGTTTCTTTGTGTAGCCTTAGCTGACCTGGAACTCACTCTGTAGACCAGGCTGACCTCACATTCAGAGATCTGCCTGTCTCTGCCTCCTGAGTGCTGGGATTAAAAGTGTACACCACCACTACCTAGCAATTTTTTTAAAAAATTAAAATAATTTTGTACAATATATTTTGATTATACACTCTCATCTCCCCTAACTCATCCCAGATCCTCCTGCCTAACCAATTCATGTGCTCTTATTCTTTTAAACACACACACATACACACACACACACACACACACACACACGCACACACACACACACAAACAAACAACGTGGGATTTGTTTTGTGCTGTTCAGCTACTCCTGGGCCTGGAGCCTGCCCTGGAGTGGTTGATACACCTTCACTGAAGAGAACGGGCTTTCCCTCTCCCAGCAGGCACAAATATCAAACAGCTTCCTGGCTAGGGACGGGGTTCTGTGCCCATTTCCCCTTCTTTGTGTGGGATTTTCTGACGTGAGCTCTCACAGGCCTCGTGCCCACGACACAGTCTCTATGAGCTCCTGTGCGCATCTACCCTGTCTGACTCTTACAATCTGTCCGCCTTCTCTTCCACATACATCCCTGAGCCTCGAGGGGAGGCCTTTGATAAGGACACCCTGTTTAGGGCTGAGTGCCCCAAAGTCCTTCACTCTCTGGACATTGTCCAATTGCGGGTCTCCCTGTTAATGGCCGTTCACTGTAAGAGGAAGTTTCTCTGTTGAGGGCTGAGTGAAGGACCGGCCTATGGGTGTAGCAGTATGTCACTAGGAGTCATTTGGTTGCTGCATTCATTTTGCAGAACAGCAGTAGCAGATTTTCCCCAGGTCTCATGATCTATCTCGTCTTGGGCTCCTGCCTCATAGTGTGGACTTCCTCAAAAAGCTGAAAATCAATTTACCACAGGATTTCCCCCAATATCACTGTTGGGCACATACCCAGTGAACTATGCATCCTACTACAGAGACATTTTGCCCAACTGTGTTCACTGCTTCTCTATTCAGAACAGTCAGAAACTGGAAAAATACCTGGATGTCCATCAACTGCGAATGAGCAGTGAAAATGGGGTACACTTACACAATGGGATATTATTCAGCTGTTAAGAATGAAATTATGAAATTAGCAGGTAAATGGATAGAGCTAGAAACAGTCATCCTGAGTGAGGAAACCCAGTCCTGGAAAGAACCATTGCATATTTCCTCTTTTTAAAAACATTTTATTATTTGTGCATCTTATTTTATATGTGTGTATTTTGCCTGCATATATGTATATACATGACATACATGTTCATGGAGATCAGATGAAGAATAGGATCTCTGGGAAACGGAGGTATGGATGATTGTAAACCACCATGGGGGTGCTGGGAATTGAACCTGGGTCCTCTGCAAGAACAGCAAGTGCACTTACTCTTTGGGCCATGTCTATAGCCCCACATGCTTTCATGTATACACGAACATTAACTTTTAAGCTTTAGATGTGTGTGTATGATCTAGACTACTCAAAGACATTGAACAGTGAGGGACCAGGGAGGAGGAGGGAATCCTCCAAGGAAGGGGAAATAGAATATAGTGTATAAAGCAATAAAGAGGAAAGTAGAAAAGGAGGATTAAATGGAGGGGGAATGGGAAGGTAGGGCAAAAGAAGAACTATGGGGAGGGACAAATAACACTAAAGGCCCTTCAAAAAGCCAAATAGAAACCTACTAATACAGACGCTTCCTAAAATATATACATATATAAAAGGAGTTTAAATGAAGTCACCACATAATGGGGGGACAGCACCCCAGCTAGACATCATAAGCTATCAGAATCCCAAGGGCAGGCCAGTACAGGTGCCTGAATACTAACAAGATAGGTCATGGTTTCCATAAGAAAACCAAAGTATTCATTTTTCTTTTGAGAAGGAATGGCTCTCACAGCGTTAAAAATGAAAACTACTTGGGCGGTGGTGGCGCATGCCTTTAATCCCAGCACTCGGGAGGTGGAGGCAGGTGGATCTCTGAGTGTTTGAGGCCAACCTGGTCTACAAGAGCTGGTTCCAGGACAGCTAGGGCTGTTACACAGAGAAACCTTGTCTCAAAAAACCAATAAAATAAAATAAAGAAAAAAAGAAAATCAAAGTTCTTATAAAAATTACATTTATTTATTTATTTGGAGTGTGTGTGTGCAAGTGTGTGTAGGCCAGCATTGTCTACATAGTGAGACCCTGTCTCAGAAAAAGAAGGAAAAAGAAAACAGAAAGGTATGAAAACCTGGAGCAGGCGTAGGCGCAGTTACCTACAGTGATTTTTATGACCACTAGATGGCACACTGCTGTAAATCCCTACCGGGCAGGTTGGTAGGGGGTAAAAGCAAAAGATTGGCAGGTGGATGGGATGGGGTGAGACTTTGCAGGGACTTCTGATCCTCTCCAACAGGAGGGCCTGCATTTCGCATGTGTGCTCAGGTAATTGCCTCACTGTAGAACTCTACCCCTACCCAGACTTACATCTTCAGGGTGTTACAATACCAATGCTTTTCCACATCAAAAAGGTGGGTTTTGTTAACACTATTTTTTGTTGAATTGCTTGAAACCATTTTATGGATTGCTTTTTCTTCCTGCTGTGTAGGAATTGGATGGACTCTGTTCTTATAAAAATCTGAGCCATATTTCTTTTTTGACTTAAGAACAAACACAAACTTATACTTCTCTTATCCCTATCACAACACAAGTTAACAAAATTTTCAAGGAACCATATTTTATAAAAAGTCAACTCCTGTGTGTATGTGTGTGTGTGTGTGTGTGTGTGTGTGTGTTTCTGGGGATTGAACCCATGCTAGACACTCTGCCACTGAACTACAGCCCCAGTTCAGAGTTAATGTTTCATGTTATTTCCTGAGACAAAAGGTACAAAACAAATAATGAACAACAATAGCAGAAAGACAATGTTGGGACTGGTGAAATAGTTCAGCAGGTAAGGGCAGCAAGCGTGATGACCTGAGTTAGATCTATGTTGCCCCAGAGTGAAAGGAAAGCAACAACTCCCGAAAGTACAAGTTGACTTATCACACACACACACACACACACACACACTAATAAATCAATTTTTTTATTTGATTTGCATTTCAAGATAGGGTTTCTCCGTGTAACAGTCCTGGTTGTCCTAGAACTCACTCTGTAGATCAGGCTGGCCCCAAACTCATCTGCCGCCTCTGCCTCCTAAATGCTGGGATTAAAGACATGTGCCACCACTGCCTAGCTCAATTTAAATTTTTTTTGAAAAGCAAATGAACCTAAGTAGGAAGGTGATGGACAGCTGGTGTACCCCCAGAGCCCCGCACTCTGGTTAGAATGGAAGTGTACCCTATAGAATCTTTTTCCTCTAGAATCTCATAAAAACCCTCTTTGGCAGAGGTTCAGTACTTTGGAGCCTGTAAGAAGTCAGGAGTTAGGGACTGGCCTGGTGGGGTTAATCCTTGACTCTAGTTGGTGTTCCCATGAGGCTCCTAGCTTCTCTTTGCCTTTCTTCCTTATCTGCCTGGTGGAGGCAGCAAGGCTGCTGGGCTGGCCCACTGAGGGAATACTAAGCGTCCTCTTTGCACATGTATTTGACTTGGAGCCGGTTCCAGATCAGCAGAGCCACAGAGGCAGTAGCAAAGGCCTCTGGCAATCTTTCCTTGTTGGGCTCCCCAGTCGATGCCAGTCTTGGCCCATGATAGCCTTCATATCTGAGCGGTTTGGGAATTATTTAGAAACGGTCTTATTTGTACTGCAATTCAGCCAATATGACAGCCATAAAGATTGCTCTGTGGCCCCTTGAGCTGTTGATTGGAAGGTGCAGAGGGAAGCAGAAGCTGAGTCAGTCAGTCAAGGGCTTTGGCCCAAGGTTGTCCCGAAAGGGCACATGGCTAGTGAACTCAGGGTGGGCACTTGGAGGCTTGGGTTGATCATTTGCAATCCTGTGGGATGTGTTCATGTGCCTTGTGTGTGCTTGTGTCTCTTGTTTGTCTCTGAGTGTCTGTGTTCGAGTCTCTGCACTTGTCTCTGTGTGTGCCCGTAGATCTGTGTGTAGCTGTGGCTCCCTGTGTGTCTGTGTCTGCGTGCTGGTTAGACAGGGTACATCTGAACCATTAAGGTACATCCTTCTCTTAGCTGACCAAAATCAGTTTGTATCAAAATCAGTTTGTTATTTGTAAATCAAGCTTGGTATCTTGGCTATGATACTAAAGGCACAGGCAACAACAACAACAACAAAAAAAAACCAAAACAACAGGTTGGACTTAATGAAATTTAAAAATTTTGTGCACCAAAAGACCCCTTTTCTCAACAGATGCGATTAAATCTATATTAACATCTTTTAAAAATAAACTTTAACTTTGCCTCAAAAATCAAACCAAAACTCCTCAAACAACAAAAAAAAAACCAAAGAGACTATCAATAAAGTAACAAGCCCGGCACTGTGGCTTACAACTGTAGTTCCAACATCTAAGAAGTAGAGGCAGGGGACTGGGGCAAGTCTGGGGTCAGTTTAGTCCACCTACCTAGTAAGCTCCAGGCCACAGCTGTTTACTGAGACTCAACTGAAAAGAAAACAGAAAGATAAGAATAAAAAACTACAGTCTGACTGGGGTGGTTACACAGAGAAACCCTGTCTAAAAAAGAAAATCAACCATCCAGATGGAAAATAGAATAAAACTACAATCCCGCCGGGCAGTGGCGGTGCATGCCTTTAAGCACTCAGGAGGCAGAGACAGGTGGATCTCTGTGAGTTCGAAGCCAGCCTGGTTTACAGAGCGAGTTCTAGGACAGCCAGGGCTGTTTCACAGAAGAACCCCATCTCAATATATACACAATCCCACAGAATGAGAGAAAATATTTATGAATCATATATCTGATAAGATACTAACCAAGATATATAGAGAACCAAAAACAACAAAGTAACCTAATATTAAAATGAGCACAGTGTTTGGTAGTTTGCCAAATAATATATGCAAATGAGCAATGAATACATAAAAAGATATTCACCTCCATCACTCATTAGAGAAATAAAAAACAAAACTACAAACAGGGTGGTAGTGACACACACCTTTAGTTCCAGCACTCGGGTGGTAGAGACAGGTGGATTTCTGTGAGTTTGAGGCCAACCTGGTCTACAGAGAGAGTTCCAGGACAGCTAAGGTTGTTACACAGAGAAACTCAGTCTTGAAAAACCAAAAGAAAAAGAAAGAAAAAGAAAAGAAAAGAAAAGCAAAACTACAAAGCTAGCCATGGTGGCACAGCCAGTAACCTTAGAACCAAAGGCAGAGGCAAGAGCTCAATTCCAGGCCAGTCTGAGTTCCATAGCGAGCCCGAGTTCCATAGCGAGCCCCTATCCCAATATCACTCTCCCACCTTAAAAAACAACCTACAACGAAATGCTACCTCACACGCCAGGGTGGCTATTGAAATCAAAAAAGTGAAAAAACAAACCCAGGTATCAGTGAGGGTGTGGAGAAACTGGTAGAAATATGAAAAAGCTTAGCCCCTGTGGAAAATTGATGACACTTCCTCCGAAAATTACAATAGAATTACTGTAGACTCCAGTACTCCCCCTTCTGGATAGTTATGCAAAGACTACACAGCAGCCTAAGAGATCTTTGTACACTGCACTCCGGGCAGCACCGCACTCAGTAGCTCAAAGGGAGATGCTAACTAAGTGGGAGAAAGGATAAGCAAAGTGTGGTTTATAACTTGGGATGGAATAATATTCAGCCTTGAAAAGGAAGCTGGCTATCACCCTAGAGGGCATCATGTAAGTAAAATACATGAGTCCCCAAAAAGACAAAACCATGTAATTTCACTTACATGAGGTACTTAAGGGTAGTCAAGATTGTTAAGACAGGCAGGTTGCTAGGGGTCTTGTGGGAAGGAATTGGAGTTGGTTTTTTTGTTACTGTTTTTTTGTTTGTTTGTTTCTCTGTGTAGCTCTGACTGTCCTGGAGCTTGCTCTGTAGCCCAGGCTGGCATCAAACTCACAGAGATCCACCTGCCTCTGCCTCTGAGTGCTGGGATTAAAGGCGTTGTGCCACCACCTGGCTAGGAAGAGGGCATCTTAATCAAGAAATTTTTTTTCATAAGGTTGGCCTGTAGGCCAGGCGGTGGGTGGCGCACACCTTTAATCCCAGCACTTGTGAGGCAGAGGCAGGCAGATCCCAGTGAATTTGAGGTCAGCCTGATCTACAGAGTGAATCCCAGGAAGGGTGGGGGTGGGGTGGGGTGAGGGTGTTAGGGAAACTCTTCAGCATTGAGCCCACTGTCATTGGTAACAGGGTGAGAAGACGCAGTCCCTGGCCTCAGAGAACCTGCAGTGTAGTCAGGAACGCAGAGTCAACAAGTCAAGAAGATAGGGGTGCAGAGGTTCCCTGTGCCTTGGGTGTCAGCTGACATCCTGTGTCCTTGAAGATTAAGAATTGGCTGGAATGTGCCCGGCCCACAGCAGAAGCTCTGTGCCTTCCAAAGGCTCCTACAAGTTCAAAGGCAATTCGGTCCATTCCCTGGTTCTCAGGCCTGGGGCTCAGGGGTTCCAGAGGCTGTGTGATTCCAGGGTCGCCAGACCTTGCTTTGCTTGCTGCCCTCCACAGAATTCAGTGCGGCCATTCTAACAGCTCAGTACAGTCAAGAAGGCAAACAATTGTAGCTTAAGCCCTGGCAGGCCTCAGCTGAGGTTTCAAGCCACCCCTCCTGAGCCACTTCCTTTCAGAGACCTTCATCTGTGTTTGGGGGCCCGGTCTGCCACCCTCAGAGCCATCTATCTGGGCCACCCCTATGACTGTTTGCTGTTTTTCTGAGTCCTCCATCCCCACCCCTCCTAACCTTTGCATATTCAGTCACTTTGTGGCAGGCACAGCAAAGACATTTAACTGTGTGGTGTGCACAACACTTATTTCGAACGGGTCAAGTAACTTCTTTAGAGAGACCTTCTTAGGTTTACAACAGAGGCAAAGCTATAAGCCCTCGTCGTCTCAACCCTCTGCCATTTCTCTTAGCCTAAGACAAGAAAGCCCAATGGGGATTCCTGTTCCACCCACAGGAATTATGCCTTCCCTCTTAGGGGGCAGAGTCATTACTATGAGTTAGAGTTTTAAGAGATGTTTTTTGTCTTGCTTCAGGTATGGTGGGCACTCTCCCATGTGTACATTTAACAAACACGTGGATTTAACAGAGGCAGGTTTTGTGATCTCATGTCGCTTCATGGGAAGTGTGGGAGCTCACCCAGGACTTCATAACGTGGAGGGAAGGAGCTAGATAAATTAGCCAAAGTTAGGATAAGGCGAAGGGCAGGGCAGGTCATGTGTGGGTATGGGGATTGATCGGCACAGAGAACTCACCGTCTCCATGTGGTGAATGTGTATCCTGTGACACACTCCAGTAGACAATAGAGTGCCTCCCACACAGCGTGAGAGAAATTCTCGAGATCACAGGGTCATGAGAGGAGGAGGCATCCCAGGAAGACCAGGGAGATTCCCAGATGAGAGGACCGGTTCAGCTGGGGGTGGGGGGTGGGGGTTGGAGGAATGTCTGGGGGATGTGAGATGCAGAGGTTCGAGCTGGGGGAGCATGAATTTTCAAGTCAAGCAGTCTGGGAGAGGTGGAGGGGAAGCAGGAGAGGCTGTGAGTGGGGTGTGCTGAGCAAGCATGGCAGGAGAAGGGCCTGGTGCTGGGAACAGGGAACCGGACCCAGGCCTCTGGGCTGGGGTAGTCTCAGCACCTGGTGAGTGTTTACAGACACTGAAAGAACAGATGTGGGAAGCCAGGGAGGGAGCTACAGCTGTGCTAGGGAACGCTGATGCATGGCAGAGGCAGGACTTGCAGCTAGAAGGGGACCGAAAGTGAGCAGGGTCACACCGGAAGACAGGAATTAATCTCCAGGTCTGGTGAGCCGACCGGAGCTGCACTAAGGACTGATGCTGGGGCAGAGACTCCTCTCTCCTCTGGGAGGGGCCCGAGGCTCCTTAGGTTTGTCTAAGAGTAAGAAAAAGGCCTGTGTGGGGAGGAGTCCAGGTAAGCAGGTAAGCGCATTGGTGATAGAGCATTTGCTCACACAGAGAAAGAAAGCATCTCTTTCCCACCGCTGGGGGCCTCAGGGAGAAGTCCTGGTCAGGTGCTGAGAACACCTTGCATTTATTTTCATGGCTGTCTTCTATGTACAGTCGGTGGAACCAGATTTCCAATTAAGGCTGTGACACTAACGTTTGTTTATAAACAAAGGCTGAGGCTAAAACCTGGACTGCCTTAACCATACGCTAGGTAGTTGGAGACTGGTGATCCAGGTTGTTTTGGGAGAACAAGGAGCATGGAGTTTGGAGGCCTGTGGGGTGTGTGAGCGTGTCCTTGTGGGGCGTGATGGGTACCATGGTTGGGAAGGGGTTTAAGGACCCTGAGAGGGAGGCCAGTGAGGGGTGGCTCTTGGGATCATCCTGTTTCAAAATCACAAGAGGAAGTAGCTTTGTGGTGACTCTCCTGATGGATCAGACATGAAGCAGAGCTGACGATGTGGGAATAAGTTAGTACCCTTATTATTATTATTATTATTCCAATATCCTTTTAAGAGAAATGAAGCCTGAGAATATGGCTCAGCATATCATTTGGTTAGCATGCTCGACTCTCAGTGTCATTCCCAGATGACAGAGGGGGAGAGGGGAGGGGAAAGGAAGGAGGAAGGGAGGAGGGAGAGATTCTCCAAAGATGAAACGATTCAAAGTAAGCCAAACAGCCACTGCCAGGCCAGGTTTGTTCTCCTCAAGGGGTATCTTAAATTGAACCTCAGGAAATTTTGGAAGGTCCCTTGAGTGGGGCAGACGATCCTGGCCTCTGTCAGCAAGGGGAAGCAGCTCCAGGGCTGGGGATTGCCACTGTTGCAAAGATGAGGACATGGTGTCCCATCCATAGAGGCTTCCTCTTGGGAACTTTCCATCTTAGTGTTGGCGGGGTGTGTGTGCAGCCATGTGTGTGTGTGTGTGTGTGTGTGTGTGTGTGTGTGTGTGTGTGTGTAATCCTGCCTGCAGCCCTATTGCCAGACTGTAATTAGAAGGTTTCCTTCAGAGCTACTAGATGGTTACCTTAGTTTAGCCTGTCTGTGTTTACTGGCCACTTAAATTAAGAGGACAGAGCGTTGCTCTCAGCGTCCAGTCCAAACACCTACCACAGCAAGTGCCGCTTGATGTGTCTGGTGAAGGAAGAAGTTCACAGTAAAGGCAGGGGACAGGATTCCACTCTCCTGCTTCCTCACGAGGCTCCAGACAAATGCATTAGTGCATGACTGAAAATGTAGGATCGGGAGGAAATTGGCCTTTTCTTGCCCCTCTGACCTCATAATCCATAAAAGGGATTAAAGAATAAATGCTTTCAAAATGAAAGCTCAAAGAATTTTAAATGGCCCTGAGATCAAAATCTAAAGCAATATTTAAGGAAAGTTGCTACGTTCCCATTAGCAACCTAAATGGTCCCTTGGCAGAAGGGTTAGGATTAAGAGGACTCCTGTGGTTCCATGAGTCTCTGAGGATGGAGGGAGATAGATTACCCAGGTTCAGTCTCATTAGTAGGTTGACTAAATGACTAGGGCTGTCTGGCACCTAGTTCTCATACAGAACTACCCATGACAATGCTTTCAGGATGGGTTCATATCTTGTCTGCCACTTGGGAGCCATGTGACATTGGGTAAGTCAATTCAATCCCCTGAATAGGAGTAATAATCATGGTACCATTGATCTGGGACCGTTCCAAGAATTACCTGAATGGATACATATTAAGTTCTGAAGACTGTCCTGCCGGCTGTGATGGTGTATCCCTTTAATCCCAGGTCTCAGGAGGCAGAGGCAGGTGAGTATGAGCCTGGCTTCCACAGCAAGTTCCAGGCTAGCCAATGCGATATAGCGAGACTCTGTCTCAAAAAACAAACCAGTGTTCCTATATACATAGCAGTTACTCAATAAAGATCAGCTCAAGGTTGAGACAGGAAGAGCGTGAGTTTGAGGCCAGCCTGGGCTACATAGTGAGACCCAGTCTCAAAGAAACAAAACCCGCTTTTGGTCTGAGGATGGAGCTTAGTTAGTAGAGTTCTCACCTAGTGTGTGTGAATCCCACACCTGCTAGCAATCCAAGCACTTGGGAGATAGAGGTGGTGGTGGGGGATCAGAAGTTCAAGGTCATCCTCAACTACTTAATGAGTTTGAGGCCAGCCTGGGCAGCGCGAGACCCTGTCTTTAGCTTTAATAATTATTTATCTTGCCTTCCCTTTCTGTAATAGCCCAGTTCTAAGAATAAAGAAGCACTGTAAATTATTTAGATGGAAAATATGGTTGACTGTTACTAACCAATTAAGTATATGCTTATTATAATGAGATAATTTCCACAAGACAAGTGTCATCAGTGAGCTTGGGCACTCCCCCCTTCACGATCTCAGACTTGTCTCTGAAGATGTGTGGTATCTGCTTATTGGCTCTAAGTGCCCCGAATAGCAGAGGCCTTACCGAAGTCAAGTGTGGCTGATTTCTGCTCTCTCCGACAGGCAAGCAGAAGAGATTCCTTAAAGTGTCGTCACTGTACCCATTTGTTTCTTTGGAAAACTCCAACAAGTTAACAGTCAACCACAAAATTATAATTATTGTCTGAAGGATTATACTTTGAAACGCAATATACTGATAGTGAGAATTTGTAGAAAAACTAAATTTATACATAATACATTTTATGCCCCTAAGTTAATACCCTTTGATCTAGATAGAAAGGGATTGCACTCATTTTAATCTTCCTTTAGGTTTGTGCTCACTGCAGTTTGTCTTTCCAAATTATTCTCCCCAGAATATTCTCCCCAGGCCATTCATACTGGCAGCAACCTTCCATTCTGCGCTGGACGCACACATCACCGCTTTGTTAAAATCAGCTTTTGGCTGGAGGAATCAGTGTCCCAGGGAATAAGGACATGAAGGGGTGGTCTGGGAATGAGATCCATCCATCTCCCTGTCAGAAGTCCCTGGTCTCTTTTCAGAAAGAAAGGCATTCCCTTTTAGTCATTAAAAATACAGATGAAGCTGAGTGTTGTCCAGACCATACTGTAATCCCTGCATTCGAGAGACTATGGTAGAAGGATCCTGAGGTTGAGGCTAGCCTGGGCTAGCCTAGGCTCAGAGTAAAATCATGTCTCAAAAAATTAAAAGACAAACAAACAAACAAAAACCAAAATGTATTGGAGAGATAACTCAGCTGTTAAGGCAGGCCCAAGTAGGGGTTTGATGACCTTCTTCCCTTTTTTTAAAAGCCCACAAAACTGGTAAGATGGATGAATGGATAGAGTTTGCCATGCAAGCACAAGGACTGAGTTCAGATTCCCAACACCCAGTAAACATTGGGTGAGCATGGTGGCCACCTGTGCATTGTATGCTCAGAAGGCAGAGGCAGGGGGTTCTTAGAGCAAACTGGCTGGCTAGACTAGTCCATATAAGTGAGCTCTGAATTCAACTGAAAGACGCCGTGACAGTGAATAAGGGGGAGAGCAATGAAGGAAAAATCAGATAGATAGGTAGATAGATAGACAGGTGATAGATAGATAGATAGATAGATAGATAGATAGATAGACAGACAGACAGATGTATGTAAATAAGCTGGGCCTGGTGGTACACACCCTTAATCATAGCACTCAGGAGACAGAGACTGGGCCACATAGTGAGACCATGTCTTAAATAGCAGACAAACAAAAAACCCAAACCAAGTAAAAGTAGCTAAATTGTAGAATTTTACTTTCCTTTGGATGCCCCACAGCATGAGTTCCCATTTTTACCAGGGAGGGACGGGCACGGGTTGTATCGGATGACTTGTTATTGGCCAGATTGTTGGGAGTGCCAGCTGGGGCAGCTCTCGGGTTGCTTCATTAGCCTAAGGATGAACAGATACTCTCTGGATCAAGAGTATCTTTACCTGTGTAATGGGAATAATGATCACGTACAACGACCGTGCCTTCCTCAGGACATCACGTGGAGATGCACGAATGGACGAGCAAGTGCTTTATAAAATAGTAAAGCACCCTGGCAGGCAAAGTAGGAAGAATGATCAGACGACCAGTGAGAGGAAATGCTATTGAATGGGTTTAAAAAAAAACACAAAACAACACCATTTATTAAGCAGCTACTATGCACCAGCCATTTTACACATACTCTTGGGAGTCCTCAGCACCACTCTCCAGAGACCTTTCCTAATCTCTGGCTGGGGGCAGGGCATTTTGCCAGGAGTTACATGGTTTGTGTGCAGTGGAGCCAAGACTTGAGTCAGCACCTCAGGGTTCTTCTGCAGGCAGTGGATCAGGGCCTGGGTATGCTGGGGGAGAAGAGCAAGAAAATAAGAAGGCGAAGAGTAAGAGGCAAGCACGCCCTGTGGATCACTCAGTCCAGGACAAGGCCCGGAGGGGCTCTAGAGAACTTCTCAGAAAAGAGACAGGAACTAGAGACAATGACTTAAGGCTGTGTAAGAGCTTCTAACTCTCGATTGCTTTCCCTTACTGGGACCGTTTGCCTATAGGAAGAGGCAATGAAACCTATCTGGCTGCTCATATATATTAGTGTCCCATTGTGGTGCCAGGCAGGCCAAGGGCATGGAGCTAGACCCATCTCTTGACAGACAGAAGGGAGAGGATCTTTGAGTCCTCCTACTCTGTGCCTATAGTAGGAGAACCCCAAATAACAAGGGTTGCTAGAAAGAGAAACAGAAAGTTCATGGGTCTCCGAAGCCCTCCGAGAAAAAGAGGAACAGAGGAAGGGATGTGAACACCGCTACACCCCCGAGCTAGGGTTGGCAGAAAAGGGAGAGGACTTGGCCCTGTCCCTGCAGCAGGCTACTTCAGGGCTCAAACTGCCCTTGAACTGGCCTGTGTCCTTCCTGGCCCTCCAGGACCTCAAGTTTCTCTTCCTCCTCCCTCCTTCTTCACCCTGCTCCACAAGGGCCCACCCGCATTCTTAGGGAATCATAGACTAAAAATAACCATTTGCCACCAGACCAGGGCACAAGGGTGAACTGGTTCACCAGAGGTCTGTAGGCAGTGAGATGGGTTTGGTGCAAGATGGAAGAGATGGCAGCTCAGAGTCCCCAGACACCCCCCCCCAACACTGGTGATGAAAATAATTCTTTCTTCAGGGTGGCTCTTGAAGAGCTAGACTTGCCTTCAGCTCTGTGACCTTCTATGGCTGGAACTATTTGGATCTCTCCACTAATGTCACTGTGCCTGCTGGAGAGATAGACATGTGGCAAAAAATAGCTTCACCCCCTTGCAATATTCCTACCATAACTGGACACGGCAAGTCTTTATCAGCCCAAAGGCATTTTCCCCACTGGAGCAAAGGTGCTTTTCTGGGAAGGCAGAACCCGTGACTCTCCAGCTAGAGAAGACATAATGGGGGCTCCCATGACTGAGAGAATGGCTGGAATCCTTCGGAAGGAAGTCTAGTGTTAGGAATGGGAGGCAGGGTGAGAGGTGGGGGTCATGTCAACTGGCAGTCATATCTGTCATCAAGGAACGAACCTTCCTGGGTCTTAGCTGTCGTCTATTCTCCTGCCTGTGTCATTGACAGACATGAGCCCTCTCCTGAAACTTAACTGATGGATGCAGGGAAAATTATTCCTACTGAGTCATTGCCTTCACTTTGATTACAAGAGTCCAGGGGCCAGAAGACCCTCCTGGTCTCGTATTAGCTCCATATTTAGTCATATTAGAGACTGCATCTCCAGGGTGAGGGCCTGGGCTCCTAAATATTCCTAGCAGTACCAGCTCTCCTGGGCGAAGCTCTGTCAAAGAGGAGTATTGGGCTCTTGTCTTTATGCAACTGCGCGTGGCTAATCCTGCTGCATCACAACAATCCTAGAAGGTCATATTAGATATTCCTGTCCACTTTACAGGCAAAACGACAAGAGAAAATTAAGCTGCCTGACTGTACACTCGGTGTGAGTGATGATGCCAGGCCACTGGTTCCTATCAGTTTGGCTCCAGGTTGTGTGCGCTGGGCCCCAAACAGAAACATTCCAATTCAAATGGAAGGGGAGGTGGCTGCTATGTCAGTGGCAAAATCTTTTTTTTTTTTTTGGTTTTTCAAGACAGGGTTTCTCTGTGGCTTTGGAGCCTGTCGTGGAACTAGCTCTTGTAGACCAGGCTGGCCTCGAACTCATAGAGACCCGCCTGCCTCTGCCTCCCGAGTGCTGGGATTAAAGGCATGCGCCACCACTGCCCGGCATGTGGCAAAATCTTGAAGTGTTTGCCTGAGGAGCTGTGGTTGTGCTTGGCCCACTGTCCTGTCCATAGTGCTGCAGATCACTACAGCACATAGGAGCCATCCAGACCTCTGAGAATTTGCCTGTGCAGTGCCCTCTGCTTCAAATTCTCTTCCCCTGGCTCTGAATGGCCAACTTATGCCCACCCTGGAGATCTCAGCTGAGCAGTGATTTCCCCAGGAAAGCCTCGCCTGGTCAGGTTTGGTCTCACCACACACCGTATTTTCCATTTTGTGGACTTTAACAAGGTGCTCTTGAAATACATGCAAGAATCACTTTGTGGTTACGCTCTACAGTTCTGCCTGTAGTGCAAGAATGAACTCACCAGTGTATTCATGCAATTTAACCCATCCCACACCCATAGTAGGTGCTCAGTAAGTACATGCGAATGAAGGACTGACTGTAGGAGTCAAAGATCAGTTGAGCACAAACTGGATCTGGCTGGTGGGAAGCAGCAGCCGGGCCCAACAGGAGTGAGGGGTACCAATCAAACTGCTGTGAGAGACAAGGAACAGGAGAGGACCAAGCAGTCTGTAACAGACTAGACCATTCTAAGACGCCCACTGGTGTTGCAGAAGTCAGGGTCACACTCCCTAGGTGCCCTGCCCTCCACCTCCTCTTATCCCTGAGCTATCAATCAAAGTAAACTTCTCATTGTGAATTCTGGACCTGATGGGGCAGCGGCTAATATGATTGCTTTGGAATGATGCTGGTGTGGGCTGGAATTCCTGTCATCTCCTTTATTCTTTGTGTATTTCTGTAATGATTCCTTCCTCCTTCCTCTCTCTCTTCCGTTCAAATGTATTCTTTCTTCTGTATTAGACTCTCTTCATAAAGGTATGACATAGTAGTGGTTCCCCCTTTAAGAACTTGTACAAAAAGGAGAGAACAAGGAGTTTGGGTGTGATTGGCTGAGCTAAAGCAACATCATCATTGCTTACTTCTAATTGTCTTTATTTTTTCAACTAGCATGCAGTGAAATTGACTTTTTGTGCTTACCCAGTTCTATGAGTTTTGACACAGGGTGTAGTTTTTGTAACCACTACTGTAATTGGAATATAGATCTGTTTCTGTTAGCTGAAAACTCCTACAGCCTTTCCCAGTCCTACTACTGTGAGATCTTCATTCATCCCTTTCAAGGTCGTTTTGTACAGCTGGGAGGAGATGGCTCTTTAAGTAGCTCTGACTATCTTGGAACTTGCTCTGTAGACCAGGCTGGCTTCGAACTCACAGAGATCCGCCTGTCTCTGCCTCCTGAGTGCTAGGATTGAAGGCATGCCTAGTTAGAGTTCTAATTTTGATGAAGACGATTTTAGTCAGTTTTTTTCTCTGCTAGAGTATGACTTTGATGCCATATTTAACAGCTCACCTGTTATCTATCATCATCGTTTTTTGCCTACCTATATCACATAGTCAATTAATAGCACTATAGTCCTGGGAACTTGGCACTATTTCTATCTAACTTCAAATATTCCAGATGGTAAAACAGAGGCGCGAAGAGCTGAAATCAATTCCCCAAGGCTCACCCAGCTTTTACCAGCAGACCCTGGGGCCCAAGCCTGTACTCCTTACCTCTAGATCAAGATGAGGTAGGACAGTAGGAACTCTCCTAGGGAACCCAGTGACAGTCACCCCTTCTGGAGTGCAGTTCTTAGCTTAGATGTTACCATGTTACCACCTCAGGGATCTTCCCTCCTGCTTCTCCCAAATCATTCCTTTATCTCTCCCCTCCACTCTTCGTCTTCCCTCCTCTTACCCCTCCTTAGGAGAGCATGAACGTCTCTGGGTGCGGCATCCCCATCTGGAATTGGTTAAGTCCCTCCTGTTACTCATTCTCTTCTGCATATTTTCTTTCTCCCTCACTGGAAGGCCAACAGGGTGAGGGCAAGGACCTTATCTTCTCATCTTTTTATCTCCAACCTCGAGCCTTGTACCTGGCACGGGGCGAGTGATCAATGAGTACTTACTTGTTTACAGACGTTAGTGGGCAGATGAATGGGTGGATGAGTGTGTGGGTAAGGTTCTTCACGGTTGGGGGTTGGCTTCTTGAAGGAGTTGTAGCCTTGGAGCTAAATCAAACTGGATAGAAGGAATGGAAATTGCCTCACACTTGTCTATGCGAGTGCATTTGTACGACTGTAAAGATAAGACATAGAGTATCTACGTGAAGTTCTTTGAGAAAACAATTCTAGAAGCTGTAGCACCAATTGTTTTTCAGAGGAAGAACCAGGCTAGGATACTGGGAGAGAATGAGACCACTTTTTGTTATGTAACCTTGTGATATTTGAATTTCTATCATGTGCATATCATCCATCCATCCATCCATCCATCCATCCATCCATCCATCCATCCATCCATCCATCCTTTTTATTTCCTCTCCTTTCCGTTTTTCTTTATCCCTTTTGCCCTCTTTCTATTTCTCTGTTTCTCTGCATCTCTCTGTCTCTGTGTCTCTCTGTCACACACACACACACACACACACACACACACACACACACACACACACACAGACACACGCACGCACACAGACACAACCTCAAGGCTGAAAGTGAAACCCAGGGCCCTGCACGCACTAGATAGTTATACCACTGTGCTATAACCCACCATCACATATTTCTAAGATAATAACAATTTAAGGTTTCTTTTCTCAAGGAGCTGAGCAGCAGAGCGAGGCAAAGTGTTAATCAGGAAGGCATTGAGAAAGCAGTTAACTCCTTTCACCCAGGCCAGAATTTGTAGAAACTAAAGCAGGGCAGGAGTGAGTGCAAAGGTTTCTCAAGACTGGCTGAGTAGGAAACACTGTAGCTATTGCTAGCCGACAGCGCTTATTGGCAATATAATCTGTACTCCTTGCAACAACTCAAACTTGAAGGGGAATCTGAATCCCATCAAGCTCCTCTGACATAGTTACTAGAAAATTTATCACCCTTGTTTATCTTTATGTGTTCAGGGTGATCTGTTGTTATCAAACCACAAGTATCCTGTCACTCTGTCTCTGTTTCTCTCTTTTGGTTTTTCAAGATAGGATACATCTTTGTATCTCTGGCTGTCCTGGAACTCACTTTGTAGACCAGGCTGACCTCAAACTCACCAAGATCTGGCTGCCTCTTCCTCCAGAGTGCTTGGATTAAAGGCCTGCACCACCACCACCTGACTACTCTTCAACATTCTTTTTCCTTCAGATGTTTTAGTGATGACCTTAAACTAGAAAGCATGGGACTACCCTATTTGTTTTAGTAGCTACACAATATACAATAGAATTGACAGCAGTTTGGTTTTTCTTGCTATTACAGAGATGTTTCGATGCATATAGGTCCTCTAACTATTCATCATCCATTTATCTACCCACCTACTTACCTATCACCTACCTACCTACCTATGGACCAGTCTATCATTTATCTGTTTCTATCATTTATCTGTTATCTATCTACCATGTAGATCTATCTTCCATCCATTATCTGCTTATGATCTGTCTGTCTTTGGATTGGTCCATCATCTCTCTATTATCTGTCTACTATTATCTATCTTTGCAAATAATTATTTCTATTTCTGAAAGTTGGCATGCATCCCTGGACCGCATACATTTTTTGTGTGTGTGATGATATTTTGGAAAAATGTTGTAAAGGTTAAAATGTTTCACAACCTAACAATGGATATGTAAAATTATTTCATGCTGTTATCAGCCATAAATGTTACCATTTTTCCCTTTTGTGAGTATTAGAAGACATACATGAGCTCATTATGTAAGTTCTACTTACATATTTATTGCTCATTTCCCTTTTTGTTTTCTAGTTTTTATTACATTTTATAATTTATATGTGTGTGTATGTGTGTTCATGTGTACATACTTGCACACAGGTGCCAAGACACACAAGTGGAGGTTGTGGGACAACCCGTGGGATTCTGTCTCTCCTTCTACTGTATGCACCTCAGGGATCATATTCAGGTCATTAGGCTTTGGTGGCAAATGCCTTTTCCTGATGAGCCATCTTGCCAGGCCTGTTTGTTTTTGAGAGAGGGTCTTGTGTATCCCAGATTGGCCTCAAACTGAAGATCATCTTAAATTCCTTATCCTTCAGCCATCACTTTTTGAGTCCTGGGAATATAGGTTTGTGCCACTATGCTTTGTTTCATGTGATGGTGTGTATTGAACCCAAGACTTGGCTAGGCAAGCTCTCTACCAACTGAACTACAGCTCTGGGACCTGTTTTTGTTTCTTGAGATAGAGTCTTACTATGTAGCTCAGGCTGACCTGGAAGTCTCTATGTAGCTGAGGCTGGCCTCTACTGATACTCCCAAGTTTCTTGTGTCCTGGGATCATATCCACTTGCCACCCCTATGCTTGTTGCTCATTTTTATTTCTTCTTCTGAAGACATTTCACAGTCTTTTTCCCATTCTCCCCTTGGGCCGTTCATGGTTCTTCCACTTACTAAGTTAGACCATGTTCATACCAGAGGAGTAAATCTTGGCCATATAAATTTGAAATATCTTCTTCTGTCCTCTCTTTTATCTTTTCGTCTTGTTGGCGATATCTTTTGCTATACAAAATGTATCAAATCCTTGCATTTTTTTCTTTACAGTTATTAATAGTCACAGATGTTTGTATAGCGCAGTGATTTCCACATCAGCCTAACCTTATGATTTAATGGAGATGAATGGAGATCTATGGTGTGGCAACTGAGGTACGGCTCACACTAGTTCTTCTCGGGTCATTGATCTTGTACTTTGTATTACCTTCAGTGCCTGAGTAGAGGAGTAGCTCTGGAGCTGGAGTAACTGAGCCAGTCACTGAGGTTCATAGGCTTTGGTTTCATCTACAAAATGGGAATTTAGGAGAGTGTCTGCCCCAGGATTATGGCTAGGATTCAGTGGCAATATGTGTCCATGTATTTCCACTTGGTTCTGCTGGTTCCTGTCTTCCTGAGAGGCCAGCATGGTCATCTCTGCTTTATGGAGGAAACTTAGGCCAGACAGCTTAGAGGCCTAAAAGCATGGCGGGGAGAAGATCCAGCATGATAGGAAAAATAGTGAGCATGGCAAATGATGGAGTTGAGATTTATAACTTTTTCTCTGTGTCTCTGTGTTACTTCAAGATCATCATCTTGTGTGTGTTTGTGTGTGTGTGTGTGTGTACATGATCTATATGTGGAAATGTATGCTATGTCATGTGTACAGAGGTCAGAGGACAATTTTTATGGGGTTGGTTCTCTCCTTCCACCTTTATGTAGGATCCTGGGATGGAACTTGGGTTACACCTTTACCCTCTGAGTCCATCTCCCTGGCTCTGACTTCAGACTCTTGGTGGTTACCTGATCCACAGTCTTTGCCACATGATGCTCACTGGATACCTTCTAAGGTGCCTGCCCAGCACAGGTGAGTATGGCAGTTCCAATCTGATGCTGTCTCTTGGGCAACACAGCGATCAACAACCAACTTCTAGTTGTGGTTGAATGCAACGAGCATTGAGCTTCGAGAGACATTAATGGTGATAACTGTTTCAGGATGCCTTTCCAAAGCAACTTCATTGACCTTAGACATAAAGTGTGGGCAGAGCAGGCCAGATGGAAACTGGTGTGTCTGGTTGGTGGGTTTTAGGGCAGAGAAAGAGCTCAGTTGTCTCCAAGACTGGGAAAGTCAATGTGATGGCTTGAATATGACGTGCCCTAAAGGTTCATGTATTGAAGGCTTGACCCCAAATACTAACGCAGCTATTGGGAGATTATATAGGAACGTGAAAAAGGCTCTGACCTCCTCCTTGCATTAATCTATTGCCCTCATAGGCCAATGGGCATCAGGAGGTGAGGCCTAGTTAAAGGAAGTGCATCATGGGGGCTGTGTCTTTGAAGGCTGTTTCTTATCCCGACTCTCCTCACCTTCTGCTTCTAGGCCACCATGAGGTGAACAGCTTTGCTCTGTGATGCCCTTCCCGATGCCATGCTGCTAACCACAGGCTCCAAGGCAATGGAGTCTACCAACAAGAGACAGATACCGTGAGCCAAAACAAGCCTGTTCCCCTTTAACTTATTCCTCTCAGGTATTTGCCACAGCAGCAGCAGCAACAACAACAACAACAAGCTGACTAATAGAGTCAATATGGCAGGGGAGATCAGAGTCAATATGACAGGAGAGATCAGACTGTGGGAGGGCACAGTTTGAGATGGGGTGGAGTGGGGTGGGTGTCAGCGGAACAGGCAGAGATATTTTCAGACAGACTTGGATCTGGGACAGGCTGCAGTGACCAGAGACACTGACTCTAGTAGTATCCTTGTTCTTGCCTCCCCTGAGGAACATAATGGTACCTCTCTCTTGCTACATTTCCTCAGGGCTCTCCCCTGACCCTGAGGTGAAAGTTTTTAGCGTGGAACACTACATCAGGTCAGGAAGGGTTTTGTCAACTCTACTGCTTTCAGCCATTGGTAGATTCTATATTTAAACCTTGTGAAACTTTCTGCCCATTGGCTGCCCTAATTCTTTCTTATTTCTAGCTGGAAACGGGCTTGGTTCACCCTGGCCTTCCCGGCATCCACCTACAAGCCTCAGCTTTCAGGAAGGTTTCATAGACCAGAGTAAGCCACCAACCTCACATGACCTTTACTCTTGCCCTCACCTATTCTTTGGCAATTGGCTGCAAGCCCAGGGCAGAGGGGACTATGTGTGTCTTCACCCTCATTGTTTCCCTAGCACTGGCCAGGCGTATTGACAGTTGATCAACTTGTCCCCTGAGCTCACAGCCCTGCTCCCTGGAGTCATGTCAGATGTGTCCTCTGAGCCATGTTCCTTCTCCATCTGGACTAAACCCATGAGTGCCAGCCAGTGACCATCTAGCTTTGTCCATAGCATACACTCAGCAAGACCAGAGTCCACTGGGCATTTAGGGACAGGCCCCATGTTTACGGACTCCCTTGAAAATACTCATGACCACAGATGACCCCACACCTACTTTTCAACTGAATTTTGGGCACAATTACAGGCAAATCAGATACCAAACCTGCACCATTCTCCCAAAGGACCAACAAGGGTCACACACAGCAGTAACTCAGTTTAAAACGATGTCGCTGCTTGAAGGCCTGAGGGAAGGAATAGTCCCTGGGCATGGAAAGCCACCAGAAGCCTTTCTATGTGAATGTCTTTTGCAGAACAATCCCTGCCTAGGAAAATCATTCTAATGGAACAACATGAATGAGCAAAGAAGAATTCAGGAAGAAGTCTACAAAGCACTGCCCAGTACAGTCAGCATTCCCAAAACAGGAAATCAACCATGGAACAACAGGATCAACCATGGAAATCCAGACCCTACCCTCCTGCTCATAGAGAATGAGGTATGCAGTTATATGAGGTATACATGGACTTAGGTCTACAGCATGCTGCGTGCCTGTCAGCAGCCCCCAGCAGCAAGTGGCAGGCAATTCTTCTCTGTGAGGGATGGTTTGATGGCACAGGGAGTCTGAAGGCAAGTTATAGAACCAAGGAGGAGAAGCAGCCCAGGGTGACTAGACCAGAAGAACTCTTAAAATCCAGGGCTCTCTAGGACATCTTCTCTGACTGCTGTGTTTGCCTCTCTGTGCATGCTAGCCCCCTTTCCTTATGGCAGACCACAGTGTCCATCAAGGCTGGAGACAATCAAGAGAATCTACTAGAATCCCTCTCTAATAATGCAAGCTCCACGAAGCCTAAGTGAGAAACACACTGACCACCTCAGGTCGAATACTGACCTGTGAGTGGAGCTATGTGGCCAATGTGAGTCAAGACTCTCCCCTGTACCAATCAACTAAGACCAGGGGGTGGGGCTTCTTTTACCTAATATGGGAGATCCTACATTAAACCAAGAAGGGGAAGGACAGTTTCTAGGAAGGTGACTGGGGAGATCCTCATGCTTCTTCTATTCGGAGGGCTCTGAGAGCTTCCTTTTCTGTAAAGAGGTGAGTATCGAGGGAGGTCCTTAACAGGAGCATCTGAAATGGTGTCCTAAAATATTGAAAGTGCTTTTCCTGAGTGAGATGCTCAGTGGGTGAATGCCTTGCTGTGCAAGGCTGGTGACCCAAGTTCGATCCTTGGAATCCACAGTGGAGGGAAAGAACGGATTCAAGACTGTCCTAGGATCTCTACGGATGCCCCCCTCCATTAATAAATAGACTGTGACTGTGTTATTTTCTCCACAATGAACATCAATTATTTGTGAGACTAAATTCTTGGAGTGTTATGTGTGTCTAGCTTAGGAGCACCCTCTCAGACAGTGACCCACCAATGGAGTCTTGTGACAACCTGTCTTCAGTCAGTTATCTAACCAGCAAGTGGATATTTGCAAGGGCCAAGTAAGTAACAGGAAGCACTATGCATTAGAGACATAATGAACAGCAAAGCCACGTTCTTCCCTTTAGAGACTCATGATGTGGTAGAGATGGATTACACAGGCAGCCATGTTAGAAGACACTCATAGCATACTGGACAGTGGTGGCACATGCCTTTAATCCCAGTGTAGCAAGCTTTCTTTTGGACCACCAACCAGGCCCCAAATCATGACATGGAGACTTATTATTAGTTATGGATGCGTGGCCTTATCTCATGCTTGTCCCACTAGCTCTTATGACTTAATTTAACCTGTTTCTCTTCATCTGTCTTTTGCCTCAGGACTTTTTACCTTTCTTTCATTCTGTGTGTCCTACTTTTCTTGCTCCTTCAATGTCTGACTGGCTGGTGACTGCCTGGCTGCCTGGTCCTGGGCATTTTCCTCCCTTCTCCTTTGTTCTCTCTCCTGAGCCTAGATTCCTCTTCTTATTCTCTCTGCCCGCAGCCCCACCTATCCTTCCTCTGCCTATTGCCCATTCAGCTTTTCATTAGACCAATCAAGGGCCTTAGACAGACAAAGCAACATATCTTTACATCAGTAAACAAATGCAACATAAACAAACATAACACAGTTTTGCATAGTTAAAATAATATTCTGCAACAAAAATAAATGTAACACATCTTTACATAAAGTAATGTTCCACAATATTTGCCCCCTTTGTCTAAATAAGAAGAAAGGTTTTAACTTTAACATAGTAAGACTATATACAATAAGAACAATTATCAACTAAGAATTACATTTACAAGCTGGTTGGTTGTGGCACAGACCCTTAATTCCAGCACTCAGAAGGCAGAGGTAAGCAGATCTCCATGAGTTCAAGGCCAGCCTGGTTTACAAGAGCTAGTTCCAGTACAGCTAGGACTCTTACACAGAGAAACCCTGTCTCAAAAAATAAACAAAAACCCCAGAAAACAACAACAACAAAAAAGAATTATGTTTACAATATCCAGTCCATTTGTATTGGGCAAGTTCAGAGAAAATACTCCATTATTTATTAAATAAAAATTCTATTCTGCAATATAACAGCACATGGCAGGCAGAAGCAGGCTGATTTCTGTGAGTTCAAGTCCGGCCTGATCTACAGAGTGAGTTCTAGGACAGCAGGGCTATTACACAGAGAAACCCTGTCTTGAAAAACAGAAAAGAAACTCAAAGCAGAGTGTGACCACTTTACCAGGAAAATATAGATCAAAGGATAACAACCTCCATTTAAGGGGATCTGGCAAGGTGGTGTTGGGTTTTCAATTGGGCCACGAACCTTGAATGTGCACCTTACCCAGTAGGAGAGACAGTGCACACAAAGGAAAAGAGGGAGGACCGGGAGTTGGCAGGTTGTTAGTATGCAGTGAAGCATGATGGACCATGTAACAGATTCCACTCATTGACCATTTGGTGAGCATCTGTTATGTGCTAAACTAAGGGCTAGCTTAGGGTAGGGAAGCATTGCAATTTAAATCCTGAGGGCCTTGAATTCTGTTCTATCTGTTTTCCAATAAAGTTGAGATTAAAATGTAGGTTTATTGCTGGGTGTGGTGGTACATGCCTATAATTTCAGCACTAGTGGGGTGGAGGCCGGAGGATCAGAAGCTCAAGGTCTTCAACTATATGAGTTTGAGACCAGCCTGCATGAAGTCCATCTCAAAAAACAAAAAACAAAAAATAAAACCTAAAACAAAATGAAACAAAACCCAAACAATTAAAATATGAGTTTCGTTTAGAATAGGTCACTGTCTTCCTTGTGTACAGTTCTGCAGGGTCTACAGTTCACAATATGTGTATTTAAAGAGGAGGCAGGAGACAGTGAGTGTCTCAACACCTTATGTCCTGGGTTCACAATTGTGGTTTGAATGTGCCATGTCTCCTATAGGCTGATGTGCTTGGTTCTCAGCTATGGTGCTGGGTTTGAACGTTGTATAGCCTTTAAGAGGTGGAGCCTAGCGAGAGGAAGTGGGTCACTGGAGGAGGACCTTGAGAGGTTTTGTTTTCAAATCTTTCTGTCTGTCTCTGTATTCTACCTGCATGTACATACCTTCAGAGACCAGAAGAGGACATCAAATACCTGGACAGGTGGTTGTGAGTTACCTGATGTGGGTGCTGGGAACAAGACTCAGGTCCTCTGAAAAAGCAACAAATTCTCTTAACTGCCAAGTCAGCTCTTGAGAGTCTGGGCCTTGAGTCTTTCTAACCTGGTCCCATTTCCTGTCAGCTCTGTTTTCTGATTGCAAACACAATATGACCAGCCATACCTTCCTGTCTGTATCTTTCATAAACTGTGAATCAAAATAAACCTTTTGTATGGCGTGAATAAGACATGTTCTCCATAGGTTTGGGTATTTGAACCTAGTTGGTGTCGATGTTTGGGAAGGTTATAAAATCCTGAGGAGGCACAGGCTTGCTGGAGGAAGTACATCAGTGGGGGTGAGTTTTGAGAATTTATAGCCTTGGCCCACTTCTAGTTCAGTCTTCCTGCTTCCTGTGTTTGCACTGAGACATGATCTCTCAGCTTCCTGCTCCTGCCTCCATGCCTGCAGCATGCTGTCCTGCCCATCCCTGCCACTCCTCTCTCTCTGAAATTCTAAGCCAAAATAACCCTTCTATAGTTGCTCTTAGTCGTGGCATTTTGTTATAACAGCAAAAAGCAACTAACAGTTCCCTTTCCTGTTGTTTTGACCAAACAGCCCGACAAAACAAATTTATGAGAGAAAGAGTTTATCTGAGCTCACAGTTCCAGGCTGTATAGTCCATCATAGAAGGAAAACCATGGGGGCAGGGACCTGAAGAAGCAAGTCAGGTCCATAGTTAGGAGAGTAAACTAAATGAATGAGCACTTGTGTTCATGTTCACCGTTTTAAATACAGCCCATGACCCAAACTAAGAGACTAGTGTTGCTTCCCAGTTTTAAACTAACCCATTGCACAGCAATTAACACCATCAAGAGCATTTCTCACAGATGTACAGGTTGGCCTGATCTACACAATTTTTCATTGAGCCTCTCTTCCCCAGTAATTCTAGATTGTGTCATGTTGATAATTAAAGCTATCACACCCTTCCTCTTGTGCATTGTTTATTAGGAGCTATTTGGTCACAACAAGAACAGTAGTTAATATAGAAAATTAGTACCAGGAATGGGGTTATTGCTGTGATAAATCTGACCATTAGGTACTTAGGTCTTTTAAATTGGTTTGCCAGAGGAATGCGGAAGAATTTGGGACTGTAGGCTAGAAAAGATCTGGAAGACTTAATTGGCCATTCTGGTGGAAGTTTGGAAGACCAGAAAAGGGAGAGAAATATGGACACTGAAGGCCTGACTCATGAGATTTCAGAGATGAACAAGGATTATATCAGGAATTGAGCTAGAGCTATTCCCACTGTATTCTGGGAAAGAATATGGCTACATTCTGCCTCTCTACTGAGAACTGGAATGAGCCTGAATTAAAAGGTAAGGAATTGGCTTTTTCTGTCTTGGCACCTAGGTGAGTAGTGTGAACAGCAGGGACCATGCTCTGATGCGAGCTCACAGACCTGGACTATCACAACCCTATGAACTTCAACTACAAAGATGAAACAGAATTTAGAAAATGTATTGTTTGGCTTGAAAAACCAGAAAATCAGACAGATGGAAGATAGGGGTAACGAGAAAGATCCATAGCAGTGACTTGCCAAGTTCTTTGAAAACTATATTGGAGATGCTCACTGTCCTTCAAGATTTGGGATCTGCAGTGAGTTGACAGGCTGCTTAGGTTAGCTGTGAAACTTGAATATGGAGACCACAGTGAAAAATACAAGGGCTTAGCACCTGATAATACAAACAATATTGACAACACAGCTAAAAATGCAGAGCCATTGATCAACTTGGCCATAAATAATCCTAATTTTAAGTAGGTATAATGGCTCTGGCTAACCTTCTTCAGATTCAGGGTCAGAATAATTACCTGATGATGCTTAAGGAAATTTGCATTTTTGTTCAGGGGTATCTAACACAGAACGTAATTGCTAATGCACTCCAACAAAAGAAGACTTACCTGTTGCTTTAGACAAACACATTCTTGGTTTTAATGCAGGAGCTGAACTCTTTTTTTTTTCTTTTTTTTTTTTTTGTAGCTTTGGGGCAACTCCATAGGAGCTTTTCAGACAATTATTGCTAAGTCAAAGACAGACCACAGACGGGGGAACGTTGGAAGGTGTCACCTGAATAGGACAATGGGAACTGCGTACAGCAGCATATGTTTGGAAATCCCATGTCACATTTTCACAGGAGGGATCGAAGATGGACTATGTTCTGGAAGTTTACCAGCGTTGCTTTATTTCTTTTCTTTTTCTTTTCTTTTCTTTTTCTTTTTTTGGTTTTTCGAGACAGGGTTTCTCTGTGGCTTTGGAGCCTGTCCTGGAACTAGCTCTTGTAGACCAAGCTGGTCTCGAACTCATAGAGATCCGCCTGCCTCTGCCTCCCGAGTGCTGGGATTAAAGGCATGCGCCACCACTGCCCAGCAGCTTTGTTTCTTAAACAAAGTTTGGGAACACAGGGGGTAAAAAAGGAAGGCACTAATTTGTTTGGAGGAGGAAGTTTCAAGATCTGAGAGCATTTAGACTGTCATTGTCACTGCTCTCTGCTCTTGTCCACGCACACAACAGAAAGAACAACAAATGGGGTAGAAAGTTAAGAAAGATGTGCAGTTTAGCAGGAAAAATGAGAGATTTTAAAGTTCCAGACAAGTTTGGTTCGGATTTGAAAGCAACTCTATTTGTTGAAGAGGTTTTGCAACGTCACCGATAAAGCTCCAGCTCTGCACTGGGGCAGTAGGAACGGTGCCTCGAGGGTGCGACTTCAGCATGTTGGAGATGCCAGGACTATGGAGCATCAGCCGAGGAAAGCAAGGCGCAGGCATGGGGGTGTAGCTGGCCCCAGAGAGAGGCTGTGTCTGTTGCTGGTGGCAGAGCTGGAGGGAGAGGACTTAGGTAACCCTTTGGAGCCGAGATGATTCCATCACAAGTCCTTGCTGCTGGACATGGAGCTGAATGATTCAGTATTGTTCCTGTAGGATTGCGGTCTTGCTTTTCACCTGAGTTTTCCTTGCCATCCTCTTGCTCTTCATTTTTAGAATGGGAATGGTATTCACTCCTATGCTATATATTGAATGTATGTAACTTGCAGTTTGATTTTACAGGGGCTTAGAGTTAATTGGTTTGAATCTCAGAAGAGACTTTGGGTTCTTGAACAATGTTCGTACACTATAGGGATTTTTGAAATTAGAGATTCATTATGAGATGGCCATGAGTCTATAGAAGCCAGGAGTGGAATGCTGTGGTTTGAACACAAAACGCCCTACATAGATGTGGGCTGGCAGATGGTGGCCCTGACTTGGACAGTTGTGGAACCTTTTGGAGGTGGCGCCTTGGTGGATGAAGTGGTTCACTGAGGGGTGAGCCTGAGGTTTTATAACACAGCTCTGATTCACGTTTACTCTATGCTTCCTGAGTATGGCCACAATGTGGCCAGCTGCCTTACTCTTGCCTTCATGTCCTCCCACCACTATGAGCTGCATCCTTTATTATTATTAATTATTGTGTGCATATGTGTGGGCATATGGACATGAGTGCATATGGCCATGGAGGCCAGACATGTGAAATATTTCTATATGCTGTGTGAATATATGTCACTGGGATTGGTTTAATAAAGAAGATGACTGGCCAATAGCTGAACAAAATAAGGTTGAGGGGGAGAAGAGCCAAACAAGAGAATGCTGGCAAGAGGAAGGGGTGGAGTCAGGGGAGTCACCAGGAGATGCAGAGAGAAGCAAGATGGGTCTGCCCTATTGAAAAAAGTACCAAGGCATGTGACAAAGCATAGATAAGAAATACGGGTTAATTTACATGTAAGAGTTAGCTAGTAACAAGCCTGAGCTATTGGCTGAGCACTTGTAATTAATATTGTCTCCATGTGAGTTATTTGGGAACAGGCAGGCAGAGAAGAAAAGTCTGCCTACACAGAGGCATCAGATGAGATCCCCTGGAGCTGGAGATACAGACAGCTGTGAATTTCCTGAACTGAGTGATGGGAACTGAATTCAGGCTCTTCAAGAGCAGCAGGTGCTCTTAAACACTGGGTCATTTCTCTAGCCCCGTATCCCTCTTTCAAATATATTTTATTTTTATTTTTGGTTATGTGTGGTATGTGTATGAGTGTGTGTGTCTAAGTTGAGGTGTGCACGTGAGTGCGGTGCCTGCAGAGGCCAGAGGCTTCAGATCCCCCTAAAGGTGGAGTTATTGATGTTTGTGGGTGCTAGGAACCAGACTTAGGTCCTCTGCAAATGCAGTACGTGCTCTTCGCCACTAAGCCAAATCTCCAGTCCCCTGTATACCTTTTAAAAATGCAAGCCAAAGTAAGCCTTTCCTATTTAAATTGCTTCTTGTTATATGGGTCACAGCAGCAAGAAAATTAGCTTGGGGGTGACAAGATGGCTCAGTAGGTCAAAGTGCATACTGCAAAAGTCTGATAATCTAGGGTCAATCCTTGGAATCCACATAAAGGTGGAAGGAGAAACCGACTCCACAGAGTTGTCTGGCCACCATGGAACATACTCATCATAGCCCCTCCCCAAGCAATAATTAAAAAATAAAATTAAAAAAGTGACTAATGCAATAACCTATTCAGGTTCCATGGCAACAACAGAGGAAGAGAAGTAACCTCCCAGGGAATGCTGCATGACTTTGCAGCCAGGGCCAGAACCATCATGAGCACACACGTCCCTCCCAGTTCTCTCTGAAGGGTCCCCAGGGAAGGGGATCACTGGTCGCTCAAATGTCTTTGATGAACTAAGTTCAATGACCTTGGCCTGGATTGCTGAGGGTCATGTGAGTGTAGGTAGCCACTTGGTCAAAAATAGCTTTCCTGCTGACTCCAGCTCCCAGAACAGCATCCAAGCAGAGGGAGCTGAGCCCTTGAGGGGCAATCCCCTCCTTGCTTCTCGCCAGTGGACAATTATTTCAGCATGCTAGGGGGACATGCCCTTCTGTTTAGCTGCAGAAAAAAATTGCATTTTGCTGCAGCACAGAAACCAAAGGGACTGTGAAGATAGAAACGCCGAGGAAAACATTAGAATAAATGTTAGCTGGTAGATGGGGCAAGGAGGAAGGAGTTGTTCCCGTCGTTGACACTCCAGGGCTAGTGGCGCTCATTTCTTCAGTTAACCAACAGGGAGCAGCTGCTATGTGACAAAGACCATGCTGCCATTGGAGATACAACAAGGGAAGGGACTCTTCCCACCCTCATCCCTCATTGGTCTCGGCCCCATCCTAATGATTACTTTTACATGTTATGAAAAATGCCCCATCCTGGGTACTTTATAAGACATAAAATCCACACAGTAAACAAGCCAGATAGTTCCTGGCCCTTTGCTGCTTGCAGTCTGGAGGGAATAATGGACACATGACAGACAGAACCCAAAGTCACAGGCAAACTGTGACTAAGAATCCCAAGTGAAACTGGATGAGGGTCCTCTCAGGCCAGAGAGGAGGCTGCCTCTGCTGATGAGGAATGTCACTGCCCTGCTCAGACTTCCTGGCTAGTGAAGCAGCGTCTCAGGGCTCCTAGTGCTTTTGTCTGTAAGTGGCATTGGGAAAAAAGGTATCTGGGTTCTGCTTGGGCAACAGGCATCTCCAAATGCTGTTCAGAGAAGGTGATGTTCAGATATTTTGGGAGGAAAACTTGGAAACATTCATCAAAGTTTTAAAAGAATGTCCCTCCTTCGACCTAATAAGTTGGATTCTGGGAATTAATCCAAAGGAAATAATTAGATAAGAGCACAGGGATGTACATTAGAAGGATACTCATTGCAGCCTTATTTCTGGTAGTTAAAATTTTGAAGTGATCAAGATAGTTAATTATCAGAGATTGTTAAACTAATTGTAGTACATCCAGTAAATGACATAAAATGGTCCCTTTCCTTCTTTGCTAATATAGAAAGATGGCCATTATCAGCCAAGTAAGAAAATACTGGTTGAAAGCACTGTATGGAGCCTGGAATGGAGGAACACCCTCCACTCTAGAGGCAGAGGCAGGAGGATCACAAGTTCTAGGTCATCCTTTGCTACACTGTGAGTTTGAGGCCAACCTGAGACACATAAAATCCTGTCTTAAAAGCAGTAAACAAACAAACAAGGAATTGAGAGTCCAGAGGATATGCATGAATGTATGCAGTTGTGGTTGCTTGGTCTTCTAGGAGGTACCTCTAAGGCCACTGAAGAGAGAAAGAGGAGTTTCTTCAACAAAGAGTGATAAGCTAACTGGATAGTAACAGCAAGAGAATGAAATTGGATGTTGGGCATAGTTTCTTAGACCAAAACCATTCTCTCTCTCTCTCTCTCTCTCTCTCTCTCTCTCTCTCTCTCTCTCTCTCTCTCTCTCACACACACACACACACACACACACACACACACACACACACACACAAATAGATAAATCAGACTTTAAAATTTTTGTATATAAAGAACTTCTGTTTCAAGGAAACCCACAGAGTGGGAGAAATGTATTTGAAAATTGTATGTTTGAGTATAGAAAGATCTAGAATATAGAACTTTTACAGTTCAACCAGAAAATGCAAACAGCCAAAGGCTTGAATAAATATATTCTCTAAGGAAGATAAAAGTGGTCACCAGGGTTGTGAAAAGACGTTGACTGTCATGGTCATCAGGGAAGCACAAATCAAAACCAAAATAAGATACCACTGCCTGCCATAGCAAAGGGCCACAGCCAGGGCTGGCAAGGAGCCCTGTGCATTGCTGACAGGAAGACAAAGGGGCCTAGCCATTGGGCTGACTAGTCTGTGGCTTCCTCAGTAAGTTAAGCATAGGCAGATTATTCCACTCAGCAATCCTACCTCCACTGTAAATCCCTAGAACTAAAAATGGCGTTTCAATAAAAAAAAAAGTATACAAACATGCTTGTACATCCAGTTAGCTTATCACTCTTTGTTGAAGAAACTCCTCTTTCTCTCTTCAGTGGCCTTAGAGGTACCTCCTAGAAGACCAAGCAACCACAAGAGTTCCAAGGTGAAAAATGTTTCAGATGTACCTCAGCTGATGAGTGGAGCCGTGAAACATGCTGCACCCACACCACGGAATATTAATTGGCTCTAAACAGGAACGAAGAACTGACTCTTGCTGCAGCATGCCTTGGACTTGAAGACATGCTACGTGAAGGAAGAGAAGATGCAAAGGGCCACATGCTGCTGGTGTCACTCACGTGAGACGCCCAGCACTGTGGTCCATGGAGACAGAGAGCAGAGGGATGGTTGTCAGGGGCTGGGGACAAGGGGGACTGAGTTAACAATGCAGTTCCTGGGCAGTGGTGGTGCGCAACTTTAATCCGAGCGCTCGGGAGGCAGAGGCAGGCGGATCTCTGTGAGTTCGAGGCCAGCCTGATCTACAAGAGCTAGTTCCAGGACAGGCACCAAACCTCAGAGAAACCTTGTCTTGAACCCCCCCCAAAAAATGCAGTTTCCTCCTGGAGTTCCGAAAAGGCTCTGGAGTCTAGAACTAGGGAATGGTGATGGTTGTGTGGTATTGTGAATATGCTGAGTTCACCAAAGCGCACTCTTTTAAGTGGTTAAAATAGAGAAAAAAATATGTCTAGTCTAGAAAAAAACAACCGTTAAGACAGATCATCAAATGCTAGCTGACTACATGTGCAGGAGTTGCGACTTTTCCCCGTTTTTTGCAGTCTGCGTAGCTGACAGTAACTATGCTTTGCATTAGTAATCAGACTAGAAAAGAAGACATGACAAACTTTTTATCTTAAAAAGCTAGAACAAACGGGGGCTGGAGAGATGGCTCAGTGATTTATGAGCACTGACTGCTCTTCCAGAGGACCCGGGTTCAATTCCCAGCACCCACATGGCAGCTCACAACTGTCTGAATATCCAGTTCCAGGGGATCTGACACCTTCACACCAATGCACATAAAATAAAGTTAAATAAACCATAACAAATATTAAAAAAAAAGCTAGAACAAGGGATCAGCAAGGTGGTGCAGTGGGCAAGGTGCTTGCTGCGCAAGCCTGATGCCATGAGTTCAATCCCCAGAACCCACTGTAGAAGAAAAGAACCCCCACCCAAAAGCTGTCTTCTGGCTTCCAAGAGAATGCCCCATCACACATTAATAAGAAATAAAATAAGATAAGAAAGGTCAAGAACAAGAGCTGGAGAGACAACTCAGTGAGCAAAATGCTTTCTGTGCACGAGGAATTCCCTGGATTCCCAGATGTTAACAGCTGGCAGGATGCTCCTTGTCTTAGTCACCAAGACCACAGCAACTTTTATAAAAGAAAGCATTGCACTACGGCTTGCTTATAGTTTCAAAAGTTTAGTCCATTACCCTCATGGCAGGAAGCACAGCAGCTGAGAATTCTACATCGGGATCCGAAGGTATCAGGAAAAGAGAGATACTGGACCTGGCTTGAGAGTTTGAAACTCCAAAGCCCACCCCTGTGACACACTTCTTCCAACAAGGCCACATCTCCTAATCCTTTTGGGTAGTACCACTCCCTGGTGACTAAGTATTCAAATATATGAGCCTATGGGAGCCATTCTTATTCAGACACTATACTCCTGTAATACTAGTGCTGAGAAGGCAGAGACAAGAGCCTCCTGGAGATTTGCTGACCAGTCACTCTACAGAGAGCGAGCTCCAGGCAAGAAATCCTGTTTAGAAATATAAGGTAGATAGTCACTTATAAGCAGAGAAAACATTATCTGAATGAAAGCTCATTTATGTGTTCTGTTAATTATTTAAGTTGATCCTAGAGAGAGAAAAAACCTTAATGGTTAAAGTGGTACAAAATAAAAATCATGATTTTTGCAGGTAAATGGAACAAGAAAATATTATATCAAGTGTGGTAACCCAGATGCAGAAAGACAAATGTTGCATTTCTCTCTTATTTGTGGTTCCTAGCTCCAAATCTCCAGGTGTGAGTATATGACCTGGAATAACCACAGAAACCAGGAAAGTAAAAAAGAGATCATGGCGGGGGGTGGGTGGGTACCTGGATCTGATGGCAACAGGGATGAGGCTAGGAAGGGGGAATGGTGAAAGGGGGGATTTTACCTGAGGAGGGGGAAAGGGAGGCAATACAGAGGGAGAGGGAAGGGAGGAGGGATAAATAACACTAAAGATGTTTGAGAGACCCATAGGGAATCATATTGCTTTATATTTACCTAAAATTACATGTAAGTGTATGTGAATTACATGTACCCCCACCCCCACCCCCACTCCACAGTTTCAACCAAGTTATACCACATAGGGCCACAACGCTCCCCTCAAGAGCCATGGACTACCTAACAAAACTCTGGGTACCAAGCACAAGAATCATCCCTTTGAGTTGTTGGTCATTCATTGCCCTCAGTTTCCTCCCAGAATTTGAAGGGAAAACTGACCCTATTGCTTAAAACGCCATACACTTCGGACACAGGAATCAAACCGGATATGACCCAGGAGCTGCCTCCCTGAACTAACTTCCATGGTACCAGAAAGTGTATCACAGGGAGGAAGCTAACCAGTAGTGTTACCCAGCTGTGACACCTATGAGCTACAACAATGACCAGAATGCCAAAGTATCGCCAAAGATGCCATATATCTTGGGGGTAGTCAACAACTCTCTAACTGGACTCGAGACCCCGCAGCAGGAGGGAATCCATGCCTGGTGCCGTAAACAGAGCCAGCTACTCCTGGCTGGTGAGGTCACGGCACCTAGAAGAAAACCTGCCACCGCCACTTTCCAAAGCAGTTTAATTCCCAGCTGCATTCTAAATGCTTATCCTTACACCCACAGAGAAGCGTAGCTCTCCCCCCTCATCAGAGAAACGTAGCTCTCCCCCCTCATCAGAGAAGCGTAGCTCTCCCCCCTCATCAGAGAAGCGTAGCTCTCCCCCCTCATCAGAGAAGCTCCTTCTCCGCAGCAGACGGAGGCCATTACAGAAAACCACAACAGGCCAAAATACAGACAACCACTGACCACGGGGGTGCCCAGCCCCAACTCATACATTTACAACACAACCCCTACTCTTAGGGCTCTGGGAACATCTCCGAAGAAAAGGCAGAAAATTGCCAGAGTCAGAGGGCCAGAAAATCTCCTGGGAGACAGTGTCTTCTATATTTGACAGGAGAATTGTGCCCATGACATCTCAACACTATGACTGTCTAAATAAGACCTGAATATTGGCAATACCGGCTGACGTGCCAATGTGGATGAGAAAAATCTCACAAAGCCCCACTCCTAGATGAAAAGTTACAGGTAACTAATGACTACTGAGGTAGAATTGGTCTTCCCCAGGGATGAGCCCCCTATTTGATTATTTGCTACAAAATAATCAGCCCTAAAATGTGTGTGTGTGTGTATGCAACACTAAGTGGACTTAGCAGGTTGTATTTATATACTTATTAACTTATATATAAAGTTAACTATAATAACAAATAAATATAAATAAATAATTATTTTCAAAAGGCCTTGAATTTAAGAGGGAACTCACAGGAGGGGGTAGAGGGAGGAGGGGAGAAGTGATATAAACATAGTACATATATATGATTTTAAAAATTAATTTAAATTTTTAAAAAGAAAATGAAAATATAGCAGGAGGAGAGTGACAGAGAAAGACTGTCACTGGTGTTGACTTCTGACTTCCACATGCACACACAAGGATGAGCACTCCCTCACGCGTGTGCACACACATGCACACATTGCATACATAAGAAGAAAGAAAAGTAAAAACAAGAGAGAAAGAAGGAGGGGGAAAGAAAGGGGAGAAGCAAAGAGGAAGGAAAAAGAAAGCCAGCCTTTGAACTGCACCCCACCCCATCCACAGAGAGATGAAGGCCTTGCTGATGGCAGGCTGGGACCTGTAAGGGTTTTTGATAGCACCTGGAAGTACTCTAGATCAGCAGAATTCCCAACCGACACAACTTGACATGTCCTATGGAAAGATACCCAAGATACATGGTGGCATAACTCAGTGCCACAATTAATGAGACCCACGATAAAAACGCAATTGCTACAGAGCGAACATGCATGCACTTACAAATGCAAAGATTCTCTATGCAAGTAAATGAAAACTACCAAGAATGGTTTTCCCTTCTGGCAAGGTAGAGCTTAGCAGGTAAAGGTGTTTGCTTCCAAGCCTGACAACTTAATCCCCAGAACCCACAAGATAGGAGAGGGCCAAGACAGGATAGGTTGTTTTCTAACCTCCAGAAACATGCTGTGGCACGCGCGCGCACACACACACACACACACACACACTAAATAAATGTGAAGAAGAAGAAGAGAAGGAGGGGGAGGAGGAAGTAGTAGTAGTTTTCCCAGGGTGTGATGATGCTTCTCATTAATCCCAGCACTCAAAAGAGGCAGAAGCAGGCAGATTTTTGTGAGTCTGAGGCTAGCCTTATCTACAGAGTAAATTACAGGCCAGCCAAGGCTACACAGGGAGATTGTCTTTAAAAAATTTTTTTTTTAAATTTCTTCTGGTCTGGCAACTGGAAACAGAGAGGCAAGGCCAGCATGGCTGCCCCATGGCCCTAACGGTGTCATTGTGGTAGGAGATACCTCTGCACACATACCTGCTAGGATGAACGCAATCTTTTCAAACAGACTCATTCTTTGCCAGAGCACCTGCCTTATGTAATAAAACGAGTCTCTCACCCATAAGATCAAAGCTATTTAAGTAAAAAATATTTTTCTTGTGGCTGCCCTATTTCGCATTTGCCAAATTTTTATAAGATATTATTTAACACATGGAAACAAGCAAACAAACTGCAGCACCTGGAGACAACCAGGAATGTTTGCAGTAAAAACAGACCGTTCTGCCCAGCTAGCTTTCAAAGAGAAAATACATTTATAAAGAAGTATTTTGCCCAGCATCACATACAATATGCCAATTCAAATGTTATTAACAGAGAATTAAAATATACATATAAAATAAAAGAAAAAATTAAGCTATTAGGGAAAGCCCTCCCACCACGCCTAAATTTTCTACAGGGCTGTCTATTATTGTCCCTGGAAAAAGTCAGTATTTTCAGACAGGCTTGAGTTCTAGGCGGCTGGTGGGGCAATGCCAGGCTGACCTTGACCTCTACCAGTCCCCTCTGGCCCCGATCTCTCCAGCCTCCTTGGCACAGGCCCCCACTGTCTCGTTAACTTCCTGCAGCTAAGCAGCCTCTCTGGGAGAGCCCTGGGGGCCCCTGTGGAGTTGTTTGGGCCTTTGGACAGTTTCAGGGTCTTCTTGGGGGTACTCAGGCTGTTTCAAAGCTCTGTTTATCCAACAAACATCATGCTGTGTTTTGATATTGTATATAGATCAGAAAAATAATGGTTTTGAAACAAAAAAAACCCTTTTTTTTTGATGAGGTATCCATTTATTTATTTTTTTCCATACATTGTTTTGTTTTATTTTTTCCAAAAAACCCCTTTTTTAAAAGGGTTGGCAGAAGGGTGTGACTCACTGGCGTGACTGCCATGAAATGTGTCTGTCTGTGTCCAGACATGTCACTGGAAACCCACCTTAGACTCTCCAGTCACCTAGGGCCTGCGGTATGTGTTGTGTCTCCTGGGATTATTTTCTGAACTTTTCCTCAGGTTGCTTTCTCTATGCTGCAGCTTCTTGCACACAGCAAGGGAGATACTGAGTGAGGTGGGAGTGGCCAGTCAAAGTTTTCTCAAGCGAGGAGATGGTGGCCCACATCTTTAATCTCAGCACTCCAGAGGCAGAGGCAGGGGGATCTCTGTGAGTTCAAGGCCAGTCTGGTCTACAGAGCAAGTTCCAGGATTGACCCCTAGGGTCCCACTATCTGAGAATTTCTTTTTCTTTTCTTTTCTTTTTTTTTTTTTGAGACAGAGTTTCTCTGTCCTGGCTGTCCTGGAAGTCACTCTGTAGACCAGGCTGGACTTGAACTCACAGAGATCTGTATTGTCTGCCTCTACCTTCTGAGTACTGGTATTAAAGGTGTACACCACCACTCCCTGGCTTTTTTTTTTTTTTTAATTTTAAAAAGAGTCTTATGACGCTGCCTAAACCGGCCTCAATGATTCTCTTCCCCAGCCTCTGAGCCCTGGGGTAGTCACGCCCAACAATTTCTATCCATTGTTTTACAACAGGAGACAATGTTGCTCTAAGTCTGCTCTCTGATGTGCTGTAGCTGTAAGATCTTGGGGGGATCTCTTTGGGCTGTTTTCTTATCTGCAAAATGGGGATAATAGCTGTATCTACCCCCCAGGACTCCTGCGGGGAGCCAATGTGATAATGCAGGCAAACTGCTTCGCCAACAGTCTAGGACCATAAACGTCAATATTCCTATATGCTGTGCTGAGTTCACGTGTCAGGACGTGCAAATAATTCCACATCCCTATTCCTTGTCCTCACTGAAGATTTATTCCTTGCAAGAGGTTCCCAGGAACAGAACTGCTGGATGCAAAGGGTCCGGATCCTTTCCAAGTTCTAGCCAGGAGAGGCAGAATTCTGGCTTTCGGTGTCATTCTGTCCTCTGGGGTAGGACATTGAGTCTTGCTACACACAGCTTCAATGGGTATGAGTTCGGGATGCTTCCTGCTCAGAACAAGGACTCTTAGCATCTTCTGGGACCTCCTGGAATAATCCTGAGAAGTCAGTTTTGCTCTGTAAATCTGGAACAAGGATCTCGCTCAAGGTGTGGTCAGGAGCGATCAATAGCTAATGGCTGGAGCTGACTTTTGTCCCCTTCATCATGAAAGACCTTTGAGTTGCTTGGCCACTTCTGAGATTCTGAGGAAAATGATAACATGAGGCCAAAGTTCATACCAGTTGGCCAGGCTCCCTCTCTCTAGGGCCTGTGAACTGCAGGGCGGGAGGGAGTGACCAGTCTTATGAGTGTAGAAACAGGTTCACTGGAATTGGGGTCACTAGGGAAGAAGCCATTTCCCCACTGGTCTTTCCATGCATCCCCACCACAGAAATGCCCCGTGAATTGTTTGTCTGCTAATTGTTTATCTGCTGACATGGGTAAGATTTGGCACTCAGTGAACAGAAGACCCAGAGGTACAGTGAGGGAGGGGATCTTCAGCCAGCCATGGCAGGAAAGACACAGACGAAAAACAGGAGTGGTCCTCTGTGGTCACTCTCCAGCCTCCCACAAGCACTTTCCCAGAATGGCTGACTTGAAGTTCTCTGTCCCCGAGTCTGGACGTCTGCATTGTGTCCTCAGAAGATTGTATCATCTAGCAAATCAACTGAAGGAACACAGGGATCTACACGTCAAGTCTTATCTGCTCAGCTTTCTTCTGGGTTCAAGCACAGTCCCCCATAGCTCCGCCCTGCAGAGGAGGGGAAACCTGAGCTCCTAGTGTGGTGTTCAGGCCTCAGTTTACCTTTGCAGACACTCCTTCCCCTGGTTTTCCCCTACTTGCAGTCCACAGCAGCCTCCTGGTACCTGAATAGGCTAGAGGCCTTGCTTTGCTACTGTTAACTTTGTGAAAATTCTTCCTGCCATTTAAGGTTCAACGTGAAGGCTCTGACTCTAGGAGAGTATTGTTTCATTACTAGAGGTTTGTCAATTCCCCAAGTTTCTTTCCATCATTCATTTCTGGTTCCACGCCATACTTATCAGAGACTGTACGTTGCATACTTTGAACCCTTTCAGTTTATCGAGATTTCTTTTATGGCCTAGCACTCGGTGTATACTGCAGAACCTTCCTTGGGCTCCAGACAAGAATGTGTGTTCTGCTGGGTGTGACCCACACCTTTAATCCCACTACTTGGGAGGCAGAGACAGGCAGATCTCTGAGTTCGAGGCCAGCCTGGCCTACTGACTGAGTTCCACGACAGGACAAGCTACACAGAGAATCCCTGTCACAAAGCAAAAGTGAAAATAAAAGCTAAAGTTGTATGAGAAGCAGAAAAACAACTTCAGTCGTCCCATGAAGCAGCAAACAAACGCCTCCTTTGAAAGCTGATGGCGCTGCCATTTAGAGGTTAGCTTTGGAGGCCTATCTATTCCAACTGACCCAGTCCCCAGTTTAATCCCTGCGTCTCTGTGTGTATACATACGTGCAGGGGCCTATGAGTACTTGTACATGCATGCCTGTGCACATATATGTAGGGCCCAGGGGTCAACCTCAGATGTTCTCAAGCAATGTCCACTCTCTTACACTTTTAGGGTCCAGGGCCTCTCAAGGGCCTGGAACTTCAGCTGACCAGTCAGCAAGCACCAATGATCCACGTGTCTCTGCCTCCACAACACGGGAATAGCAAGTGTGCACCATGACACACAGCTTTTTAGTTTCTTCTTTTTAAATTTGAGTCTGGAGATTGAACTCAGCTCCTTGCACTTAAAGAGCAAGCACTTTACCAACATTGGTTCAGTTTAAGGGTCTTAAATTTATGAAATGCAAGTAGAAGCCACAAAGATGCGCACTCTGAGTGTTGCTTATCATGAAGATGTGGGGGACTGGAAACAATACCAGTGCCAAAACCAAAACAAACAAACAAAAGAAGGTAGACTACAGGGCCAGAGGAAGTAGCTCAGTAGATACAGTGGTTTCCCAGCATGCAAAAGCCTGTGTTTGAGTTCCAATACCATAGAAAGGCAGGTATGGTCTTAACATGCCTGTAATCCCAGCGCTCAGGAGTAGAGGAAGGGAGGTCAGGAGTTCGAGGCTTGCTGTCGCCTGTTCCCTTGGTCTGCCCTCTTCTCTGGAGGCTGCGCTTTGTTTTTGCTGTCTTGTCTGCTAAAAATTAACCTCAACTACTTTCCCACTCTCAAGAATAAACTCAAGGTAATTCTCAACTGTATATTAAGTCTGAGGCCAGCCTGGTCTACATAGAGTGTTAGTTCAGCAGGCCTAACTCAGTGAGACTCTGTCTCAAAAATACAAAACAAAAACAAACAACGACAAAACAAAAATTTTAAAAATAGAATGTTTAGGATACTTGTTGGATGGTGACCAACAAAGTCTTGAGGAAAATGTCTGGTGTCTGCCGGCATGTAGGCTACTATATGCTTTTGGAGGGTGTATTGAAGCCTGGAGACTGGCCCCAGCTAGCGAGAATAGATGGGCATCCAATCTCATCGAAGTACCAGAGTGTAGATGGGAATGTAATGACCCAAAAAGAAGGTCACAATATATTGTGAAATAAATTAATTGGAAGAGGCAGTGCAATGCCAACCACATGCTAGCGGAAACAGAAGGAACGCTTGCTTCTCGTCTGCGGGTGGTGAATCAAGGGCGTTCCCCTTTGCTTATCCGTGCTTTGTGCTTCCCTTTCATCTACATCTACTGCTTGTACAATTAAAAATGATGCGAGATGCTGGATGTGCTTGAACTGAACTTAACTGGACCTGACCAGCTGCTAAAGGAACTGAGTTAGAGGTGGAGCAGCGTTGGCAAGGTCTAGCCGAGCCAGAGCTGTGCATGGAGCATTGATTTATGGCCAGTTCCATGACTTTTCCACTTGGCCAGAAGAGAGCATCTCCCTGGCAGTGTGTTGGGTGCCTCTGATGGAGCGGCCGAGCCTTGAAAGGCTCACTCCTCTTTGCTGTTTACAGAAGACAGGCCCTGGCTAGAGAAGAGTTCTATCCCTCTTCTCCCATTTCACTCACCAGGATTCTTTTGCACCTGAGGTCGGGACCATGATCATGGGGCTGCTCTAGGCAGAGAATCTTCTCAGCAGAATGGTCAGCGAAGCCCTCCTGCGGATTGAGCCAGTATAATCTGTGACTCACGCGTGCAGATAACAATTTTGTGTAAAGGTGTCTGTTGTGTGATAAGGGCACATAGAGGAAGAAGCAGACACAGCAAGAGGTGTCAAATAACACCCGAGAAACTGAAAGGGCACTTAGAGATCACCTGATTGGTGCCAGGTGACCTGGGAAACTGAGGCATGTGTTAGCCAGACAGGACCAGAAACCAGGGGTCTTTCATTTCTTAAGAATTTCTTCTGAGTTCCTGTGAGTTTCTTCCTGCTGTGTGCATCTTTTCTCTGGCCTCTGGCTTCTAGCCACTTCCCTCGTGCCATGGCCCTGAAACGGCAATCTGTGCTCCTGCCTCAGTCCAAGAAACCCAAATCGGCTCCTACCCGGAAACTGGAGGACAAGTTGGCCTCTCCCAGCCTGCCGAAGGGAGAAAAAGAACAGCAAGAAGCAATTGAACACATTTGATGAAGTACAAAATGAAACAGACAGACTTAATGAACAAGCCAGTGAGGAAATTTTGAAAGTAGAACAAAAATATAACAAACTCCACCAACCATTTTTTCAGAAGAGGTCAGAATTGATTGCCAAAATCCCAAAATTTTTGGTAACCACATTTGTCAACTATCCACAAGGCAAAGAGCTCAGCATTACTTGCCCAGTGTTGAAGTGAGAGAATTTGAAGACATTAAATCAGGTTACAGAATAGATTTTTATTTTGATGAAAATCCTTACTTGGAAAATAAAGTTCTCCAAAGAATTTCATCTGAATGAGAGTGGTGACCCATCCTCAAAGTCACTGAAATCAAATGGAAATCTGGAAAGGATTTGATAAAATGCTCACATCAAGCACAGAATAAGGCCAGCAGGAAGAGGCAGAAAGCTGCTCTACCTGGTTTACTGACCACGCTGATGCAGGTGCAGATGAGTTGGGAGAAACCATTAAAGACGACATTTGGTCAGACCCCTTGCAGTACTATTTGGTTCCTGATAAGGATGATGAAGAAGGAGAGGCAGAAGATGATGACGATGATGAAAAGGAAGGTTTGTAAGGTATTGATGAAGAAGGGGATGGAGATGAAGGTGAAGAAGATGAAAATGATGATGAAGGGGAAGAAGGGGAGGCAGAAGAAGAAGAAGATGATGATGATGAAGGCTTGTAAGGTATTGATGAAGAAGGGGAAGGAGATGAAGGTGAAGAAGATGAAGATGATGATGAAGGGGAAGAAGGAGAGGAGGATGAAGGCGAGGATGACTAGCACAGAAGACTAATGAATTCCGACCCTCTTTTTTATTTTTTAAGTTTCTCCAGTCCCTGGGTACAAGTTACAGTCATTTCCCTCCCCTCCCCAATCCCTCTTCTGCTCAGTCGACCTGTTTTTGAGGTCTCTCTTCTCAACACCATGCTTCTCAACTTATTTTTCGAGAAATATCTTGAGCAAAATACAACTGGAAAAGAATCTCTACTATTCTGTTCTAAATTCATGTTTTTCCTTTCTTGCCTCAAACTGTGGATTCAACACCACCACCAGCATGCTCTGTGAGAAAAGAGAAAAGCCCTCCAGCCTCCTTGCCTCTGCTGGAGGCTGGGGATTGCTAGGACCCTGTGTAGTAGTGCACAGAAGTCTAGCTTTTTTCCTTTCTCTGGATATTGGGCTCAGAGATTACACTGTGTCTATGTGAATACAGACAGTTAGCATTTACCAACATGTATCTGTCTACTTTCTCTTGTTTAATAAAAAGAAAAAAAAAAGAAGAAAAGGGGGTATAGAAGGTCAGCAAGGGTGGGCTTGAGGTCTCTGGGGGGGTAAGCGAGCATTGTGACAACATGGCTTCTCCTTTGGCATGTTTAATTGTGATGTTTAATGGACATCCTTGCAGCTTAAGATGACATTTTTAAAATAAAATCTCTCCTAATGATGACTTGAGCCCTTCCCTCAATGGGAGAATCAGCAGAACCTGTAGGGTTTTCTTTGGAGTTGACATTCTCTGTTGTAACTTTATTCTTAATTTTTTTTTTTTTGGTTTTTACTGGAAGGAAAAGATGCTCATTGACGTGTACAAGTTGCTACAATAAAACCAATGTGTACACAAAGGAAAAAAAAGAATTTCTCCCTTTTATTCTTTACTGTTCCTCCTTCCTGTTCACGCCTATGGGATACCACACATCTCTAGCTGATCTTTCAATATATGTTATGTAAGGCCAGCCCCTTGAGCCATCCTGAGGACTCCGAACTTTAATATGAGCCCTCGAGGCACCATGGAAGAATGGTGAAGTAGGAGCGCACAGCAAAGGATCTGGATCTCAGATGGCAACAACAATGCTCTGGCTGCTGCATGTAGAGGGAACCAGAGGCAGTTATTGCATATCCAAGGAGACCACCGAGGAGGCTGCTGTGGCTGTTCAAGCAAGAGGAGGCAGTGGGCCTGGACGGAGGCAGCAGCAGCAGACACGGCCGTCATCAGGGCTAGTCCTTATGGCTTCCTTGAGTCACATCCATCTCCTCCTTTGCCACCAAGTCAGGAGCCGCCTATATAAGATAAGGCCTAGCTTGGGCTTGCATCTGGTAGGATTCTTTTAGGTGTGGCTGTATGGGGACCCAACTCAAACCAGCTCATGCTTAATTCTGTTGTGTAGTAGCAGATGTTTGGGGATGAATGAATGAACGTATGAGTGAATGGCTCTTGACTTCTGGACCATTGCTCTTTTACCACACATAATACTGGCTTTGTAGCCGGGCAGTGGTGGCGCACGCCTTTAATCCCAGCACTTGGGAGGCAGAGGCAGGCGGATCTCTGTGAGTTCGAGACCAGCCTGGTCTACAAGAGCTAGCTCCAGGACAGAAACCCTGTCTCGAAAACAACAACAACAACAAAAAAAACTGGCTTTGTGCCTAAGTTCCATAATCCTGGATGTTTTTAGAGGCCATCTATTCTCATTTGTGCCCAATTCAGGAATCTCCTATATGATATACTTGGCAAATACCCATTCAGACTGTCTTTGAAATTCCTCAAAGAGGAATTCAGGGCTGGTGCTGATGAAATGGTTCCTCAGGTGAGGGTACTTGCTACCAGCACTGACCACCTGAGTTCCATCCCAGAGATCCACATATAGAAGAAGAGAACCAACTCCTGAAAATTGTCTTTTGACCTCCACGAGTGTACCCAGCCCACACATATCTGCAAAATAAATAAATGTGATAAAAAAATAAAAAGCAATTAATCTATAGAAGCAAAACAGCAAACAGGTACTATCTGTATTTTAAACATTAGTTTCACTGAGGTTCAATTTGCATCCAATAAGATGCGTCTGTTTTATTGCATTGGCAGTTGGCAAGACCGGACAGTCCTACCACTCACACAATGCAGCTTTAGAAGATTTCCATCATATGAGAGATTCCCTGGGCTACTCTGCACCAATCTGCAATTTATTTTTCATTACTATAACACTGCTTTTCCTAAAATTTCATTTAAGTAGAATTATGCTCTATGTAGTCCTCTGAGTCTGGCATGTCGCGCTTAGTGTCATATATTTGAAATTCGTCTATGCTGTTGCATGTGAGTTGACAGTATGTTCTTCTATTATTGCAGGATAGTATTTAATTGAATGGACATGCCACCATTTGTCTACTCATTCATCAGCTGAAGGACTAGCTTCCAGTTTTTCATTATTATTAATTGGGCAGCAATGAAGATTCTCACACACATATTTTTATGTAGACATTGTTTTAGTTTGCTTCCATAAATACCTAGCGTGGGATTTCTGTGTCATATAGAAGATGTACATTTACTTTTATTAGAGACCGCCAAACTATTTTCCAAAATGTTTATAGCAAATTTCATTCCTACAAATGTTGCATGAGAGTTCAAGTTGCTGCACAATAATGCAAACAATTGGCATTGCTGGTTTGTGATTGTATTCACTGCAGGACATGTACACAGTGTCGTACTGCGCTTTTTCAAGTGTACTAACGATTTTCCCATGTACTTATCTGCCATTCATATGCTATGTGCTGTAGTTATGTATACAGTTGTGCATGCATGTTTGGAGATCTGGGAGTGGAAAACAGGGCCTCACTCATGTGTGACAGGCAAGTGCTCTGCCACTGAACTGTACTCCCAACCCTAAGTATAGTTATACAGTAGTACCCTTTTCTGTGAGAAATGTCTGAGCTCAGTTAGTCACACTGTAATCCCAACACTTGGGAGGTGGACAGAGGGTCAACCATGGCTTCAAAACAGCCTAGGCTACATGAGACACTGCCTCAAAGGGAGGGAGGGAGGGAGGGAGGGAAAGAAGGAGGGAGAGAGAGAAGGAAGAAGGAAGGGAGGAAGGAAAGAAGGAAGGGAGGGAGGGTGGGAAGGAGGGAGGGAGGGAGGGAAGGAGAGAGAGAAGGAAGAAGGAAGGGAGGAAGGAAAGAAGGAAGGGAAGGAGGGAGAGAGGGAGGAAGGAAATTTTCAAACTTTATCTGGCATACAGGTACACTTACCTATAATCCCAACACTTAGAGGCCAGCCTGAGCTGCATGAGACACTACCTGAAAAATAAATAAACAGGCAGATGAGAAGCATGGCTCAGTAATAAAGATTTCATTGCTGAAGCCTTGGGACCTGAGTTCAGACACTAGGAAAAAAATGTAAGGAGAGAAGCAGTTTCACACGTGTGCAGTGTGGCGACACTCCCCGTCTACTTATACACCTCACTACTTACAGTCATAAGAAATAAAGTTTAAAAATGAGTAAATAAATAAACAAACAACAAGAAGAAATCTCTAAGCTCTGTCTAGTGGTCCCTTTCAGTCGCCGTGTGTTTACAGACAACTTTCTCTATCCTGCATCCCATACTAGCGGAGAAGCCTGGATGCTAGCAGTGCTGGTCTTGCTGTTTTCACTTCCTGCTGGGGAATGGATACTTTAAGAGGTTTCTCTCAGTGTGTCTGGACATAGGAGGGAAGCCCAGACAAAGGGGAAATTGAGCAAAAGCATCTACCTAGCCAGGGGTGATGGTAGGTGCTGGAGGTTGGGGTGTGACTCAGTCATGCTGGGATTTGTTTGTTGAATGCTCACTCAGTCTATGAATCAGGAAGTGCTTCATGGTGGGCCTCCATGACCTATGCAAATATCACCATTTGCTTCCTTTCCTTGGGGTAACTTCTGGTTCTGGTTTTGGTTTTTAATTTTAATCTACTTATTGAATCGCCACGATTAAAAAACACCTAGACAGGTTTATGTTGCCTGTGCTCGTTATCTAACTTTACATGGACGCTTCACTGTGATTTTTAAATCAAATATGCATTTATCCAGCTCTTTCAGGGGTTACCTCTCTTGAGTTGCATGATTGATGACAGAGGTCGGGATCACTGTCTTTGACTCTGAGAGCCAGGGAGCTAAGATCTGGCCCAAAGGCACTGAAAGTAGACGTCTGGATCTAAATCTTGGGCCTTTGAACTCAACTACTACACTGAATTGTCTAAGTGCCACTGGTATATTTTTAGCACAATTTTAGGATTAAAGTACTAACCCTAGTCAGTTAAAATTAAGGTCCAAGGGATTGTGGTTTGGATTATTACCCAGGCTTTTCTAGAAATCTACTGAATCCTGCCTTGGTCTGGAGTGCCCGGGGCTCAGTGGGAAAGTCTCAGCATGAGTCAGAGCCCAGGCTGAGGTTTCCCGACTGAGGCGGTGAGAGCAATGTCTCTGGGTGCTTTTCAATTGTTTGATCAATCCCTGTTTATTTATTGAGTTCCCAAGCTTCGGGAGCAGTGTGTACTGCTCCAGGCCAGTGTGTCAAGGGTACAAATCTCAGCTCTGTCACTAACAGTCTTCCAGGTCTCAGTTTCCCTGTCTGTGAAGTGAGGAATAACACCGGCACCAAAACATAATAGAAGCACCGCAAGCACCAGCGGATGTCTAGGAAGGCGTCCCCTTGAACTCTGTACTTTACTATTTATGAGATTATGAGGAAACACAAGTACTTCACTCCTGTTGATGCTATAGTATCAGTGGACAAATTACAAGAGGGCTGGTTTTTCTACTTAGTAATTTCACTAAATTGAAGATTTTTTTTTATCATGAAGATCAAATTAAAGAAAATTTTTAGCAGAGAACATTATCTCTGAAATCTAACCTCAAATATATTGTTTCTATTTCTCCATCTTCTTTTTTAATTCAAAAGTTCACCCTCATTTGGGAATTTCACTAATATCATTTATTATTAAGAAATTGACAACATTACGACTACATTGAGTTGGGGGATTTTTTTTTTAATAGGCTCTCACTCTGTAGCTCTGGTCGCCCTGGAAATAGATAGGTGACCTGACTGGCCTTGGACTCACATAGGCCAGCTTATCTCAGCTTCCAGAATGCTGAGACTAGAGGTGTGTGCCACCAAGCCTGAGAGGTTACATTTTATACAATCCACAGAACCACTGAAGGTTTGCTATGTAGACTGATCATCACCACAATGAAGTATTACAGATGAGGCCCTGAGGTGCAGCTTATACCAACACCTCGCCATCAGTCAGCACTTCTGTTATTTATTGCTTTATTTAAAATATTGCCCCCAGTAAAGCTGTTACCATGAACACACAGGAACTTGAGTTTGAATCCCCGGAACCCATGTAAACCTGGACATGGTAATCCCAGGGCTCCTACAGGTGGGAGACGAGACAGAACTTCTAAAAGCTTGCAGTCCAGCTGGTTTGGGGGGCCACAGGTGATGAACAAAGAGACCCTGTCTCAAATAAGGTGGGCATGCAAGGTTGTCTTCTGACCTACACTTGTATACCTTGGTACACATGTGTCCACACTCACAACACACACATACAACACACACATACGTGTGCATGTATGTGTGCAACTTGCTCCCAAATTAAGTGGCCTAAAAGCCATAGGGCTGGAGGTATATAGTTCAGAGATAAAGCACTTGTTTAGCATGTATGAGAGTCTGAGTTTGATGCCCAGCACTACTAAATAAATAAATAAATAAAATTATTTTTAGGAGCCACAATAACCACTTACTTGCTCACGCTGTGTTTTGAGCAGAACTTTGTGAAACTGGTCTCTATGGTACTGTTGGGCTCTGATAGGGTAGCGGGCCCGGGGCTGGAGAACCCAGAATGGGCTCAACCAGATGCCTGCACCTAAGTAGAAGAAGCAGATATGGCTCAAGGTGCCTGTGCCTTTTTCATCTTCCCGCGGTGGCTGACTTCCCAGAGAGCAAAATCACATGTAGCCCAGGAATGAGCAGAACACATCTGTTGCAGTCTTTCAATCAAAGCAAGTCATAAGGCCTGCTTGGAATTATAGAGGCAAGAAGCGGACCCTGCTTTCGAAGCCTAAAGGAACAGCACACCCTCGGCTGAAGACAATGGTGCTGTGTCCTTACACCTGGAAAGCCTTTACTCTCTCACACACTTTTAGGGTAGACTCCTAAGAGCAGGAAGAGGGCCTCACAGGGCAGCAGCCTGTTGTGTGCTAAGAGTCATTGCTTCTGCAATGGCAGTACTCTAAGCACCTTGCATATTTAAGTCTCTTTCCCTCTTTCCTTTTCCTTTCTCTTTGCAAAGGAGGCCCAGTTTTAATTTTGTCCACTCTGTTGTTGTTGCCTCAGATGGTTTAGTGGGAGAGATCTCAGCTGGGGGCAGGGGAGCACATTCTCAGGACTTCCGGGTAAATAATAAAGTCAGCAGAGTCACGCTGGTCAGCAGCCTCAGGAACATGTGGAGAAAGCGATTTGCTACACTGACTTTTCACAGGACTGGGACTAGGTGAAAAGATGGGCATGTTTAGTGTTCTGACATGCAACCTGCCTTTCCTTGCTGTGCCTGCTTCTGCCTACTGTCCCATGTCCAGTCCAGTTGAGTATTGTCCAGAGCACAGATCCAAAGTTGGAGCACACTCCAAATTTATGATCACCCTTCCTGACACTTGGGCAAGTGGTTTTTCTCCGCAGAGTCTCAGCTTCCTCATCAGGACCCAGGGCTTTCTGCTTCTATTACAGACACAGGCTTCGGTCTTCACTCAGCATTGTCTTCCCCATTGTAGGCCCTAGGCTGCGCCCCGAGAGAGACTACGGGTGGCACAGCAAGTGGCTCCTGGTACTACCACATTGCTTGTCATATGAATAAACCATCAAGGTCTTTTCAAAGACTTAATTCACGTCAGCTGGTCAGGGCAGGCACCTGAGGAGACGATGAGCCTGTGAGCAGAGGATGAAGGATATGAACAGGCTATGAGGGGTTCTGGTGAGGAAGAGCATTCCAGGTCAAGGGAACACGGAGCACAGAGGCTACAAGACAGGGGCAGTTTAACACTGGGAACTGAATGGTGCCCATGGGTGAGGCCATGTTCTACCCTGGAGAATCTACAGACAGAGGAGTCTTTATAATAAGCTCCCTGCAAGCAGTTGTGAAAGTATTCTCATATTCTTTATCACAAATGATCCTCAAAATAGCTGCAGAAAGGTTGGGGACATAATGCAGGTATCATATTAATGTTGCTTTATGAGCCAAAACTCCTTATGAACTCTCTTTGCAGACTTTCCCAAAATGGTTCCACTCTCCTCCCGTGCTTAAATTTAGTTGGATGTCTCCATTATCCTTTATTGCTCTTGATGATTGGAATCTTTTGGGAATCAATGACATCTTTATACATACATATCTTTCTATAACGATATTTAGCTCCTGTTAATTTTTCAGGTGTACTAATTTTCATCTGTCCTTATAAGAGACATTGGCTTAGACTTACCTTGTTACATCTTTGTCTCGTCTTGGTATCCGAATAAGGCGGCCTGAGAATGAGGTAGTAGTAAGTCCCCTCCTCTTGGCTCTCTCAAGGCGGTCATGAAGAGTGACTGTTAATACTTTACAAGTTCGGAAGTGTTCACCAGTGAAGCTATGTGGATCTGAGCTTTTGTCATTGGATAGATTTCATTTTTAAAGTGGGGATCAGAAGGCTGTGTGCATGCTGCGACTGTCATATGATAAGCTGCACCCCAGTCCTTGTGTTTTAGGTGTGGGAGAGTTGACTTTTTTTTTTTGAGACAAGGTCTGACTATGTAGGTCAGACTGGCCCTGAATTTGTGCCCCCACCCCCTTGTCTCTTCCTCCTGAGAGGTAGGATTACAAGGATGTCCCACCATGCCCAGCACCATGCCCAGCACTTTGTGGGGCAGCCTTTTTGTTACCAGTTGAAGCTCTTGTTTCAGGTCTATGAAAGGTTCCATTTCTTCTTGAGTCAGTTTCAGGGGGTTTTGCTTTTGTAGGAATTTGTCTATTTTATTTGTTTTTTAATTGCTACCATCTTCCTAATCAGAGTTAAATTGGTAGTTGTGTCCCCTGTCACACTTCTTATTTATAATATGAGTCTCTGTTTTTCTTGATCAGTCTAAAGCAATGGTTTTCAACCTGTGGATTGTAATCCCTTTGAGGATGGCATATCAGATATCCTGCATATCAGACATTTGTATTACAATGCATAACAGTAGTAAAATTATAGTTATAAAGTAGCAAAGAAATAATTTTATGTTGTGGGGGTCGCCACAACATGAGGAACTATATTAAAGGGTCATAGCATTAGGAAGGTTGAGAACCACTGATCTAAAGTTTTGTTAATTTTGTTGGTTCTTTTAAAGCATCAATTATTGATTTTGGTGACTTTTTTTCTATTCTCATTTTTACTAATGTCTCCTCAATTTTCAGTTATTACTTGCCTTCTCTGTTTTAATTTGTGCTTCTTCTTTTATTGTCTTAAGGTAGCTAGATCATCAATTGGGACATTATTACTCTTTTCTGTTTTTTGTTCCTTTGTTTTTGTTTTGTTTTTTTTTCAAGACAGGGTTTCTCTGTAGCTTTGATGCCTGTCCTGGAACTAGCTCTTGTTGAACAGGCTGGCCTCAAACTCACAGATGATGTGGGAGTCTCCTCTGTGTGCTGTGATTACCATTAATGAATAAAGAAACTGCTTTTGACCTATAGTAAGGCAGAACTTAGCTAGGCAGCGAAAGCTAGGCTGAATGCTGGGAGAAAGAAGGGCAGAGTCAGAGAAACACTATGGAGCCGCTGGAGATAGACATGCTGAAACTTTGCTGGTAGGCCACGACCTCGTGGTGATACACAGATTAATGGAGATGAGTTAAATTAATATGTAAGAGTTAGCCAATAAGAAGCTAGAGCTAATGGGCCAAGCAGTGATTTAATTAATACAGTTTCTGTGTGATTATTTTGGGTCTAAGCTAGGGGGTTGGCCGGGAACCAACAAGCAGCCCTCCATACTATACACAGAGATCCGCCTGCCTCTGTCTCCTGAGTGCTGGGATTAAAGGTGTGCACCACCACCACCCATTTTTTTTCTGTTTTAATTAAATTTTCTCAATATATTTTTGTCTTGTTAACCCTCCTCCCCACCCCAACTCTTCCCAGATCCTCCTCACCTTTCTACCCATCCAACTTTATGTTTCTCCATCTAAATTAGCAGTCTGTCTGAGTTAGGCTTTCTATTGCTGGGAAGAGACACCATGACCATGAAAATTCTTTTTTGTTGTTGTTGTTGTTTTTGTTTTTCGTAATAGGGTTTCTCTGTAGCTTTGAAGCTTGTCCTGGAACTCACTCTGTAGAGTGAGTTGGCCTTGAACTCACAGAGACCCACCTGTGCTGGAATTAAAGGTGTGCACCACCACTGCCCAGACTGGCAATCTGGCAATTCTTATAAAGTGGTCTAAGACACTGGGCGTGATTTGAGCATATATGAAACCTTAAACCTGGCCTCCACAGTGACACACTTCCTCCAACAAGGCCATATCTACTCCAACAAAGCCACACCTCCTAATAGAGCCACTCCCTTTGGGGGCACATTTTCTTTCAAACCACCAAATAGTCTTTGTTCACAAACCCTGCTTTGAGTAATTTGTATAAACCCTCTGAACTCCCGGGTTTAGAATGCATGCAACTTAATTTTGGCCAATCAGAGCAGGGATTGGCTAAACAATGGGCTTTTGCACCAGACTAACACAATCAGCAAACTCAGCCCAGAGCGGGAGGACAGCCCAGAGTTGGGGGACAACCCAGAGGGCTCCTTTGCTATACTGCTAAGAGGACCGGACCTGGACCTGGGACAAAACACCTGGACATCACAGTGGAGAGTGCATTAGAGCACAGCTGAGGAGCAAACATCCACTCTTCCTGACTGTTCTCCCTTGGGAACGCTCGTTATGTCGGTCAGTGAGTTATCCGTGGGAGTCAGTTTGTGTAGGGTTTCCTGCTCATTGCAATGGAAGAAGCTATAGCTAATATTGTCCCACTAAATGTAGCACACCACAGAGTAGACTGTTTACAACAGGATGATGAACAAACTTCAAATAATGCATCATGGTTAACGTTTACTAGACTCTTCTATGCAGATCTGACTTGACTGTGTCTTAGAAAACCGAGGCTCAGTATAAGCATCTCACAGGCCTTTGAAGGTTTAACAAGTTAAGGACCTCATCCATTCCCAGTGTTTTCTTTTCTTTTTTTTTTAAAGATTTATTTATTTATTATGCATACAATGTTCTGTTAATATATACACACCAGAAGAGGCACCAGATCTCATTACAGATGGTTGTGAGCCACCATGTGGTTGCTGGGAATTGAACTCAGGACCTCTGGAAGAGCAACCGGTGCTCTTAACCTCTGAGCCATCTCTCCAGCCCCCTCCCAGTGTTTTCTTAACCAACTTTACATATTCTTTAGTGATATGGCTGGGACTAAAATGCCATCTGGAGAAAATAAATCTGGTATCACAAGGGATCCATGGTTACAAAGCAAGTTGATGACACATTTACATGGGGCAGTGAGTGTCACAGCACTTGTGTGTAGGTCACAGGAACACTTGCGGGAGTGAGTTCTCTCTTTCCACCACGTGGGTCCTAGGAATTAGGGGTAATTTAAAATAGTTTACAATTTAAAGTGAAGCAATGAAATGAACATGGATGCTCCCTTTCAACTTGTCTCCGCCCCCCCAGTTGTCTGTGGGATTCTTGAGGAAGCTGGAGAGAGGCCAGTATCCACAATACTGCTGCACTGGGGACCCACCATGCTTTGCTCCTCATGATGGCTGTCATGCCTGGAGGCCATGCTCTCCCTCTGGATCCTGTAATCCTCTTGGCTGCTCCAGAGCTGAGGAGATTCCTTTTCATATAAAACACTCCTGGGGTGGCCTACTGACCTGAATTCTCCTCTCAGCATCCTGACTCCAGCTGCCTTTGCTGCCAAACTATACATGGCCCAGATGACTTCTCCCACTAGCAGGAGTTAGAGCATCCAGGGCTGAGGCCCTGGAGAAATACCTGAGGCTGGTCCAGTTCAAGACCATCATTGTGCAGAGTGAGAGTCAAGGCTCCATAGAGAAAAGAAATTTGTCTTAAGCGGCCTCAGCCCTCCCAGCTTCCAGGGAAGAACTGATTATTTCTCCTGACTTGTCTGCCAACTCCTCACCCGTGCACACTGTGGAACCCAGAATCTTGAAATTACCTGACAGCAAAAACTGAAAGTGGCTACTATTTGTGCTCCTATAGCATGGTGCCGGCCACCCAGAAGGATATACAAATTTTGTTGAATCAAAGTATATATATAAACATCATGTTGTAGTTTCCTGTCTTTTGAATCAGACTTAAGGTCTCCTAAAGGAGCATTGTTAATTACTTAGAGCAATAAGTATTGAGTTCAAAATCTTCTCTAGTGATTTTGATCCACACAAAACTCTAGGACAAGTTGGAGACATAGAATAATCTTCAAGAAGTGATTTCCCCAAGACCCCAAAGCCAGAAAATGACAGAGGACTCAGTTATCCTTCTGTCTGATACATATATACACATATCAAACTGAATGTAAACTCTGTTGCCTTTTAATGATTTATTTTTATTTAATGATTTTTATTTAATGATTTATTTTTATGTGCATTGGTGTTTTGCCTGCATGTAGTTATATGTGAGTATGTCACGTCCCCTGGAGCTGCAGTTATAGATAGTTGTGAGCTGCCATGTGGGTGCTGGGAATTGAACTTGGGTCCTCCGAAAGAGCAGCCAGTGCTCTTAACCAGAGAACTATCTCTCCAGCCCCACTATGTTGCCTTTTGAATACTGTCTCTTTAAATGTCGCTATTCTGATATATACATATATCATTCTAATATTTGTATAAATATAGATATTATGTATATGTATATATGTATTTGGGTTAATTTGTTTGGTTGTTGTTTATTTTTGGTTTTTCAAGACAGGGTTTCTCTACATAACAGCCTTGACTCACTTTTTAGACCATGCTGACCTAAAACTCACAGAGTCCTGTTTGCCTCTGCCTCCCGAGTGCTGGGATCAAAGGTGTGTGTCACCATTGCCCAGTTTTATTTTTTTTTTAAACTCTCTGTGCAGCCCTGGATCTCCTGGAATTTGCTATTTAGACCAGGCTAGCCTTGAACTCCAAGAAATCTTCCTGTTTCTGCCTCCCGAGTGCTGCAATTAAAGATGTGTCGCTGTGCCCTGCTGGACTAGAGTACATATGGAATAATAACCTAGGAAAGACACCACATCTTCTGTGCTTCTGTTTTCTTCACCTATTAAATGGGCATGGGAAGAATCCTGCTGAAGACTTTTGCCCTGTAAACAGATAAGAGAAAGCAACTTTCTACCTCTTCAAAGTTTTTCTATCTCCATATTTAGTTTTGTGTGTTTTGAGACTGAGGGTTGATGGAGGGCAGCCCTTACAAAGCCAAGAAGCAGTAAGAAGCTTGAAAGCTGCTTAACACTGCTCACCTGGTGATTTGAAGTCATTTGCTGCACATGAAAGAACATGAACTGTTGTTTCCTTCAAATGCACCTATGAAGTCATGGAACGCCACTGCCAGAAGACAAGGGCATCATCAGACACAAGACGCGCCTTGTTCATCTTGGGCCTTCAGTTAAGTGGTAGAGGCTCCCACCCCCAACCCTAAGACCTTCAAATGAAAACATCTAGGTGATTTGTGGAACTCTGGCTTCCAGTCCTGTCTCTGTCACAAAGGGCTTTGTGATCCAGGTGACATTCTTTGCCCCTCTACAGTTCTGAAGTTCTGTCACTCAGTGGAAGACAGAGATAACAGTTCCTGTCCTGGCTTCCTTAAATGAGGGACTATCTTGTGGAAGTATAAGTCAAATAAACCCTCTCCTCCCCTACTTGCTTTTGGTTATGGAAGCAATAAAAACCCTAACTAAAACAGAAATTGGACCAAATTTCTCTGCTAGGACTGACCGTGTTTTTGGAAGGATTGTGGAAGGATTTTGGAAGTTCGGGCTAGAAAAGCCATTGAGTGTTGAGAGCTCAGTGAGGCATTTTTGTTGGAGTGCAGACAATGCAGGCCTGGCTTGGGAGGTTTCAGAGGGAAGTTTGAGAGTCTCTTAATGACTCTATCAGGAATTTTTGCTATTTTGAGTTAATAATCTGTGGTTCTGGTTATCTGGGGATGAAGAATCTGCTGTGATTAACAGGATACCAGAACCACTGAAGTAAAACTTTTGCTTTACGGGGACAATTGATGCTGGTCAGCTGGATCTATGAAATCAGTGGTGATTCAGAAGAGACCAGCATCACTGAGAAAAAATCTTCTGGAAAATCCTCCGAATCTGCACACACAAGCTGTGTTCAGAGGTGGACAAGGTTGTACCTTGTGTTTGCAGCCAACTTGGTCATGTGTAAGGGCCTCCCAGGTGGTACTGGTTTTGACAGCATGAAACAATCATAAAAAACAGCCGAGACTTGGTACAGTGAGAGGCCAGGAGAGGCCCTTGGTGAAGGCACAGCTGGAGTAGTGGAAGCCCCAGGATTGAAAGCGTCATTGAGAAAAGAGAGATCCATGGGTGTTCTCTTCATGAGGTTATTGGTGAAAGTGCAGCCCAGTTGCAGCAGGAGACCCCCATGGCCTTTGCATCAGGCTCCTGCCTCTAGGTTCCTGACCTGTTTTGAGTTCCTGTCCTGGCTTCCTTTAATGATGAACTACAGTGTGGAAGTATAAGCCAAATAAACCCTTTCCTTCCCAACTTGCTTATGGCCATCATGTTTCAGGCAGCAATAGAGTCCCTAACTAAGATTGGGACTTTAAAAGTTCATCTTGGCCTGAGTTCCTGCCTTGGACACAGAAGCTGGGACATAGAGCAGCATGTGGCTATGTGGCACCATAGCTTTGACCATAGGCTTCCAGAAAGCCTTACTGCCTGTTAAGACCCATGTCCTCCCTCCCTCATTGAACAATAGCTTGCTTAACAGTTGTGTTGGCCAATATATGGGCAGGGATGGCAGATGCTTTATAGGCACTGGCTTATGTGTGCACCAACTGCAGTAGCTGGTACCTAGCAGGTGCTCATTAAACACCTGTTGAATGATGGACAGCAGAGTCACCCAGGGCACCCTGTTAAATCTGGGCCCACTTCAGACCTACCAAATAGAAATCTCTGGTGACAGAGACCAGGTGACTGTCATGTCCTCAAGAGTCTGGGAAGCTCAGCTGCAGGGTCTGAATAGACCTCTCTCCTAATATCAGGAGAAGAAATGCTCATGGTCCTACTTGGAGTATTTGTAGGCAGGGGAGAGACTAAAATATTCAAGTCCAATCAGATAGGTTCCTTTTCCTCGAGCTGTATCCGAGGAGCCTGGAGTGCTCTTGGCTTTGGGCTGGATATGCACCACGCTCACTTTCACTACTTCCAAGGGAGGCAAGGCCAATAAAATGGCAGAGGAGGTAGACGTGGAGCCTCGTGAAGTCCAACTCTGGCAGTATTATTGCCCTTCCCTTGAAAGTCATAAACTAAGAAATGTGCCACCGTTCTGGCTTCCTCCAGGTGGCCAGCTGCTAGGAACTGCTTTTTATTCCCTTCTAGGGGGCTGTTGCTTGGATGGGTACACCCCTAGACTTGGCCTTAGCTGGACCTCTAGCTGCTTGGTCTACAGCTAAACATTTATCCCCTTTTGCAGGGAATACTGGAGATTTAGCCTAGGACCCTGAGTGTGCTAGGCAAATGTTCCACCACTGAGCTAGATCCCCAACATTAACCCCCCCTTTAAGCTTTCATTTCCCCCGGGGATATAATGGATAAATTCATCCTATTGAAGCTTGTGGGAAGGATTAGAGATGATGCAGCTCAGATGCACAGGAAAGCTGGGAGGTTCAGCCGGAGCCTGAGATGCTAACAGTACATTTGGGTCAGGGACTCTGCACGGCTTCATCCAGTGGTTTTTTTATTAGCCAGGCAGAAGACCAGAAAACAACCTGAGATGCTCTGTCACCTTGGGTTTCTTGAGGACTTTTCTTTTCTTCTCTTTTTTGAGAGGAGGTCTCACTATGCAACCTAGGGTGGCCTCAGACTTCCTTTGTAGTCCTTTTGCTTCAGCCTCCTGAGTGCTGGGGTTGCAGGTATGAATTATCACTCAGCATGCTTGACGACTTTCTCAAGGAAGAACTCCTCACTCCTGGAAGGAGGCAAGAGGGTCATGGGGCCAGAGACTGTGAGTGCCCTTAAGGAAAGAACTCCTGAAAAACAAGCTAAGCTTCTCAGGTGGAGGTTCACCCTAAATGTCTTGGCAGCCACAACCCAATCAGAGAATCGATGATAAAATCCTTAAGACTGGGCAATGAGTAGTAATTCCTAACAACGCCAGAGTTTTAAAACAAAGTCTCCAAAGGAGTCTCTAGCAAGGCAGTGAACAGTGTGGTCACTTTGCACAGCTCACTGTGCACAGCCATGGTCAGGGACGGCTGGCTGGGGAGGAGACCCAATGTAGTCCTTGGGCTATAAAAGGCACAACACCAAAGGGCCAGACTAGAATGGGGGTAGTTCTGGAAACCGTTTCATAGGACCCCTACTTGGTCCAGTAGCAGCAGACTTGGAGCACTCAAGTCCTTGGTGATAATGAGGATGATAATGACAGTGATGGGCACTTCCTGTCTGCTGGACCAGGGCCAAGCAATTTATTTTACACATATTATTTCACTTGACCCTTACAAGGGCCTATGCGAAATAGCACCATTGCTGTCCCCATTTTGTAGATGAGGAAACTGAGGCTCCGAGAGGTTAAGCAAGTGACTTTTATTTATTTATTTTTTTGTAAGTCAGGGTCTCATGTAGTCTGAGATGGCCTCAAACTTGTTATGTAGTCAAAGACGACCTTGAACATCTGATCCTTCTGCTTCTATGTCCCCAGTGCTGGCATTATAATACATGCCACAATAACCAGTTTTATTCGGTTCTACAGAACCCGGAACTTCATGTGTGGTAGGTAAAACGTTCTATAAAGTGAATTATGTTCCCAGTCCTTGTTTCATTTTTTTGAGGCAGCACCTCATGTACTCCAGGCTGGCCTATAGCTCCTTATATAGCCAAGGATGACCCTTGGCTCCTGACCCTCCTGCCTCCACTTCCCAAGTGTTAGGATTACAAGCTTGCATCATCATGCCCGACTCTCCCTTTTACTTTTAAGTAACAGTAGCACACAGTTGTTGGTATTGGGATTCAGACCTGAATGGAGTACAGAATCCATTTAAATTGGAGGGAAGGTAAGTCATAATGGCCAGCGCCTGTAAGGGTATTTTCTTATACTCCCCCTGAAGGCAGGTCCTGTGCCAAGCACTTTACATATTTTATCTCTTTATCTTCATAGCATCACTATGAGTAAGTGATTTTACTATCCCCATGTGTAAAGATGAGAGATCAAAGCCTGAGATCAGATGACTTGCTGGGGTTCAAAACCAGGCAGCGACACTGACTGAGTTGCCCAGAACTGGAACAAGGGACAGTATGGGCTGGACCAGAACCCAGGACTCCTCTGAGGCTAGCTGTACGTTCTCTGTTGGCAGCATTGTTCCTTAAAAGCATGCTGGCCTTAAGCCCAAAGAGTGAAATCACACCCTGCGGTTCTGGGAACCTCAGACTGGAGAAGAAGGAAGCTGTTGCTGTGTGGCTCAAGTCTGAGCAGGTGTGCTGAGGCTCTTTCCTTCTCTTGCTGGAAGGAGCCCGCTGGCCAGGCAGGGTGGGGCAGCCACTTGTCAGTACCCTGTGGGAGGGAGGTGGCAAGAGGCAGGTGTGCCCAATAAACAGGTCCCTGTCTTCCTGCCTTGCAGCCTTTCCTTTATTCAGCCCCAGCCCCAGCTCCCCCCCCCCCAACTCCCCTCCCTTGCCCTCACACACCTAGATGCCTGCCTGGTAAGCTTCGAAGCAATGAGAGTTCAAGGTTGAAGTCAGAAGGTTTGCTTCCTGGCTCTGGTTCAGGACTCTCCTGGAGTGCAGTCCTGACCTACAGTTCCCTCATCTGGTAGAGTATGTGGTGACTGGGGCAGGGGAGCAGAGCCCTCCAGCCTTTTCAATTAACACATTATTTATTAAATACCCCTGATCAACCGAAGCAATAACAAAACAAGGTTTAAGCCTGGTTTCATGTGTTAGACTCTAGCAAGGACAGATGGACTCAAATCAATTCTTCGCTGAAGCCAAGGCACAAGGGCCGCTGAGATACTTCTAAGGGAAAGGGTTGCATAGGCTTGGGGTTGGGAAACAACAAATGGGTTGGTACTTACAAGGGTGATGGAAAACCGGGCGGTAGTGGCACGTGCCTTTAATCCAGCACTTGGGAGACAGAGGCAGGAGGATCTCAGTGCGTTCGAGGCCAGCTTAGTCTACAAAGTGAGTTCCAGGACAGTCAGGACTGTTACACACAGAAACCCTGTCTCGAACCAACCCCCAAACAAAACCCCCAAAACCAAGGGTGATGGATAAGTGTGCCCTAAAGATACCCTTATTCGGTGAATGGCCGATCAGCATAGTGGCTCCTTTCCAGAAGGTTCATATTAAGAAAAGGGAAAAGGTCAATGGACCTGGAAGACTGGCAGAAGCCTAGCTAAATCAAGACACTGTGGGCTATGGTAAAGGACATGATGGGGGATGGTTAAGCTTAACAGGAAATGGGGGGGGAGGCCTCAAAGAAAACATACGAATGCCGCCCTCTCCCAGAAGCCTTCTCTGATTTCTTTGCCTTTGACCTGTACCTGCCTTCCTCCCTCTCTGGTCTTGCACTCTGGATAGAGAACTTAGGCCTCCAAAGCTTTCTCTTTTGCTGTTGAAGCACACTGCGGCTTCAAATGCCGTTCCAAGCCTCCTGGAGCCTCAGTTTCCCCAGCTGTGTAGAAGCAGGAGCCTCAGTTTCCCCAGCTGTGTTGAAGCAGGTTGTCAGGCAAGGGCCCGCCCAGCGCTAACGCAACGTGATTCGCTCTAGCAGTAAGGAGGGGGTGCCCGCATTGCTGCGCAGGCACCGGGCTGCTGGCCCGGGCACCGCCACCTGGCTGCTGGCGCTTTTTATCCCTGCGGGGGACTGCGAGACCTGGTCGCCGCGACAGACTCTGAGCAGGGAAAGTGGGGGTAAGACCCCAGGCTCACGCGGCCCCGCCCCCGCAGCCAGCCGGCCTGCCGCAGCCGGGGGCCCGAGCTCCGCCCTCCACCCGCCCGCCGGGCTGCCTCCTCCCTCCTCCCAGCTCGCTCCCTCCCCCGGGCGGGCTCGGCGCTGACTCCGCCGCACGCTGCAGCCGCGGCTGGAAGATGGCGGGGAACGACTGCAGCGCGCTGCTGGATGAAGAGCTCTCGTCCTTCTTCCTCAACTATCTCTCTGACACGCAGGTACGGCCAGCGGGCAGAGCAGGCCAGACACCAGGGTGCAGAACCGTGGGGCTGCAGCGGCAGCTGCGGAGCCAGGAGCGCAGCGGTGGGCGTACCGGGGCGATCGGGGGGTTCAGGCTGCAGAGCCCCCCTTCCACGTGCCTTGCGCTGCGCTCCGTTACAGGCGTAGCGAGCTGCAGGTAGCCGGCGCATGCTGTAGCACTGGGGGACACAGTCATCCGGGAGGGTCTGGTCAGGGCTACCTGGAGTCTGTGGTTCCCCCACCGGCAAAGTTGAGGGGTACTGCGATTCCTTGGGCCGGTAGAGTCTAGAGAGGGTCGGAGAGACCCCTAAGGCTGGCTTTGGGTGCTGTAGGCGCGTCCTCGGCGCCCAGCACTTGCTGCCGTACTTTCACGTGCACTTGTGGCGGGGTTAAGGGAGGCGGCCCGCAGCCCTGGAGTCCCCTCGTTCTCCAGCATCGGGTACCCCAAGTACTGCCACTGGTTTGTCCGCAGCCCCCCACCTGCTCCCGCAACGCAGAGTTTCCTGTCAGTTGCCGACTAGGGGAATTAAGGGTCTGCGGGGCACGTGGACATGCGGGCGGAGATAGTGTCTATCAGCTTTCGCTATCCGGAGGAGACCCTCTAGGCAAGAGCAAAGCTGGATCGGGGCGGAAGGACTATCTGGGGGTGTCTGGGTCCCCCTGCGGCGCGCGGCCTCGGTGCGCGCTCCACGATGCAGGGGGAAGGGAAGGTGAGGCGGCGTCCCGGGTTCTGGCTGAGCCTGGGAGCTTTACCGGCTACACGCTCGTAACAGGAGTGTGCTTTGGTGTTCGAGAGGGAGGACGAGAGAGCTGCTGGCTTGGAGACCAAAATGGGGACTGGTGCTGGGACAAACAGTTGCGGGGAAATGTGCACGCGGCGTGCGCGCCCCCAACCCCTCCGTTTCCCCCGACCCATGCCTGTTGCAAGCCTAAAGTTTGGCTCCCGAGTTAGGGCTTTTGCTTCCGGCTCTTGGCTGCGTGTCCCCGAGAGGCTGGGGATGCGGTGGAGCCTGGGAAGAGACCCCGGATGCGGGGACACGCCTGGGTACGGAGCCCCGCTGTCGGACGGAAACCCGCGGGACTCGCGGGGACAGTCTGAGTACCTGGAGTGGAAGCGTTTGTGCCGGTCCGTTTTGCATAACACTGGGAGGGAGGGGAAGGCGGAGTGAGGGGGGGTGGGAGGAGAGAGGGAAACTTTGCTTCTGGTTAGAATCTACCAGTCTTTGGGCGGTAGCAGCTGTCATGGGACCGGGTGGGCGGGGAGAGGCTTGCAAGCTGACTCCTGGCTGTGAGACGCGACTCGGAGCGGACGCAGCGGCCGTCTCGAGACGTTCTGCTCCGGGAAGACTCCTGGTGGCGACTTCAGGCTGGCGATTAGGATAGGCGGCGGGGCGAGGTGTCGCCTAAGGGAAGCCCGCCACGCGCGGGAGACGGCGGGTCGTAGCCCTCTGCAAACGCCGCTACGTCCCGGAGCTGCGGGGCCGCGTGGTGTGTGGCTGGCGCGCTCGGGTGGGTTCGCAGCAGAGGCCCAAGGGGACGGTCGCGAGTGATCGAGTGATCGCGCTTCCTCAGGTCGGGAGGGGGTGTTAATGAGCGGGTTGTGCGCGCGCGCGCGCGCGAACGTGTGTGTGTGTGTGTGTGTGTGTGTGTGTGTGTCCGTGTCCCCTGCGCGTGTGCACACGCCGCGCGCGCCGGGCGCGTACCTTTACCTCTGACGAAACTGCGGTGGAGCTCCCGGCAGCGTCTCCGGGCTCGGTCACACGCCCGGTGTTTGTGTCTGCCGAAGTCGGCCCTAGCCTCAGCACCCCATCAGTAGATAGCCTGGGACCAGGACTGGAGGTGGTGGGGATTTGGTTTGGTGCCCCCCCCCCGAGAAGACCTGTACCCCAGATCTCTATTGCATGGAGTCGTTTCCATATTTCTACACTTAAGAACCTAGTAGAAGAGACCCAAAATAGCTAGTGAGACTTCTTCACCCATACCAAGGTTGTTTGCTCTGGACGTGACCCTGGCCTTTAACTTTAGCTTTGGTGTTTGTCTCACCAATAATTAATTGTTTGCCCTTTTAGCCGCCAGCCTAGCTTACTTAGTAAGGCTGCTTCACCAAGGAAAGTAGAAAAGAAAAATGAGAAAGCAGGTGTCAGCAGAAGCAGTGCAGTGAAAGTTAATTTGGGACGTTTGCGCCCCCCCCACCTTAACTTAACCACGTGACAGGCCGAAGATCTCTCGGTGATCTTTGCCGGGCCAACTTGGGAAATGTAATTGATACCAGGAGCTTTGCAGCCGCCCCTAGAAGGATCAGAGCTGAGCAGGAATGGGCGGGGCAGCCCGCCGCCTCATTTTACAGTTGGGGAAGAGGCTGTGAGGGTAAGCTGCCTGTCCACGACCACTCAGCCAGGGGGTGACAGAGCCACCCAGGGCTCCTGACTCCAGGTCCTGTGTGTTACCTCGAAATAGCACTGGACTTGGAGTCAGAAGGCCTGAGTGGAGTCACCTTCCCCGCTCTCTGGCTGGGTGATCCTGGAGCAAGCCATTTTGACTCTCCAGCCGGGTTCCTCCATCTGTCCAATGGGGCCGGTGGTGCTGCAGGAGAAGCCAGAGGCCTGCTGGTGGGGTGAGCCTTGTTTGCGTGTGAGATGTCTGGCTGTCCCTGCTGCTGCTTCCCCACAGCCCTTCCCGGACCCTCCCCTCCCCCCAGCTCTCCCCTTGGGAGGGTTGGGGAAAGTGGATTGTCTTTGTCGCCAGTAGATTTCTGGTTGTCTTTGGTGGCTAACCCAGGCTTAGATTAAAGAGAACTTCTGTTTCAGAGACTTAACTTTTCAACATTGTTGCCAAAGTAGAAGTTTATCAGAACTAGGGTTGTGGCAGCTTCTTGGAAATGTCTGAAGAATGTGTCTGAAAGAATTCTGGGCTGGTTTCAGCTTTGCCTAGACTGTCCCCCTTGCCTGGTGTGCCCTTGCCCACCATCCCGCATGGCTTTCTCCCTTAGTTTTCTCCCTTAGTACGCCTTCCTGCCAGCTTGTCCTGCTCTTTCTGCTGTCTCTCATAGTCAGTTATAAAACCAAGCATTGTGTGTCTGAGTCTATCCAGTAGGATCTAAGTTGTGCCTTTTATCTCTTTGTGCCCGCATGGCACCTGGCAGCATGCTGAGCAATGTTCCTTTGCCCAGTTCTTGATGGGGTACATGGATTACACATAGGGGTACAGTTGAGCCTTGCCAAACAAAAGCTCCTGGGCTGACAGGGGAGACAGCTGGGCAGGGAATACGCGAGCGAGGAATGTACAGGGTTACAGCTGCTAGCAAAAGCCTTAACTCCAATGGCCATGTGGAAAGCTCAGTAATAAACGGGTTATTTAAAATCACTCGAGTGCTTGGAGTGACATAGTGTCAGAGATGACAAGACGTTATTTGTCGTCTAGTCCAACCCTTATTTAAAAATTTTAACATTGTTAGAAAACATCGCCAAGCCTCATGAAAAAAAGGTGACATATCTAATATTTCAAAATTGTTTAGTTTTGTATGTGTGTTTGCATGTGTGTGCTATGGTATGTGTGTGGAGGTCAGAGGACAGCTTGCAGAAGATCTCTGCCACCAAGTGGGATATGGAGATTGAACTCGGGTTTACCTGCTGAGCCATCTCACCAGTCCAGAAATCTGTAACGTTGTTCAAAGAGAGCTACTCCAAAGTCGTCTGTATCTCAAAATCTTTCCTATTCATATAGATCACTTATTTGGAAAAAAAAAACAAAAGAACAAATGGAGTTATTCTGTTATACTAATTTGTAAATTGGAAGCACACTGTTTTGTAACTTGCTTTTTTTCTCCTCCTCACAATATGCTGTGAACATCTTTTTTCATCAATAAATATTGTGCTTAATATCTTAATGGTTGTATAGTATTTCATGGAGGGTTGAGCCAACACGCATCAATCAGTCCTTGGTTGTTACTTGGTTGTTTGTATCTATCCTACTGTAGGCAATGCTGAAATGAATATCTTTGTGTACATGTGTTCTTTCCTTCGTTTTAATTCCTAGAAGTAAAATTGCTCCATCAAAGTAATCGTTCAGGCATTTGGTAAACACATATCAAAATTGTCTTCTAGGGAGATTGTATTCATTTACACACTTATTAACATTGTGTGGGAATGCCTGACTGGCCATACCCCAGTTGTTCATACTATTTTCACTATTATCAGCTCGGTCAATAATACACTCTGTTACTCTTGCTGTTTAATGTGCATTTCTTGGGTAATGTGTGAGGTTCAGACTTGACCTGACTAGGGCAGTGAGGGAGTAGAGAAAAGACAGACACATGGAGACACAGCAGTAACTGGGATGGGGTGTACTGGTTAGGCTTAGGGTGGACTGGGTACTCTCTGATGGAGAAAGCCTCAGATGCTCAGTGTTTATTGTATACAGTTGAACAGGGAGGTGTGGTATACAGATAAACAAACGAGGAGGCAGGATTTAAGTACTACTGGACAAGGGGTTAAGTTTAGTTAACTTAGATAGGAGCCATCTCTGTAGGGGAAGAGTCTTCGGACTATAAATATCCAGGGGAAGAAAACTATGGTGGGCATTTTTTGCACTCATTGTTGGCAGTCACACTTGGATGCCCAGAAGGCTTTGCGATGTCTCTGAGCTTCACTTTGGTGGTGGTGGTGGGGTAGGACTCTGCCATTTTCCTGTGGGTCTGAAGCCATGCCCATGCCAACACTGTCCATTCACTCAGGGAATTTCTCTGCTTCCTATGCTCAATGCCTTCCCATAGAGAATCACTTAAGCTGGTTCCATACAGCACCATGGTTGTGAGCTTATCCCATTTTACAGTTGGATCTTCGTCTCCTCGTCACTGTTAAGCTGGAACTGAGCACACAGAAGGGGCCCTATACACAGGGAGAACTGGAGAAATGACTTAAAGTCTTAGTGCCCCTTGATGGGTCTGGGACACTCCATTGCCCTTGAAGCCAGGGCTAGCTGCTGTCCAAGTCAGAATTGCAGCTGCGTCCAGCAGGTGCATCTGCCCACCTTTGGCCTGCGTGAGACCGGGGGCAGAGTCACTTTTTCATATGAGCACATCTGGGCACATGTTCCCCAGAGGCCTGAGCTTCACTCTCTCTGGCCTCTCTGACTGATGCTGGTGGTGAGCATGGGTATGATACATGAAAGGCAACAGCCAAGCAGTTGGGCCCCTGGGGCTCATGTTTCCCCCTTGCCTTGGGGCCTCCTCTCCCCAGCTGGTGTAGGTCAGCCAGGAACTCCACTCTGCTATACTATGAGTCATCCTTTTCCTTCCCTCTCATTTGAAAGGAACACTGGCTTGAGTCAGAAACAGCCCTGCAAATGGGGCCTCAGGCTTGGTCATGACAAGAGCATTGCAGTGCGAACAGCTGCCTTCCCTTCCCAGGCAGCAGCAGCCGCAGCGGCGGCATTTATAGCCTATCCCCCAGGTCACATGTTCTTTGCTGAGCCTCTGTTGGCACCGTTCCATTCCTCCCTCACAAAGATCTCTACAATCTAGATAGTGTTTTACAGTTTTAAAGATTCTGTGGTCCCTAAGAACTCCCTGGCTCGCTACTCCACTTACACTGCCTTGGAGTAATGGAAGAGGTGGGGATAGTGGTGGCGTGCCTGCACAGCCTGACTCTGAATGCTGCCTGAAGATGGACTGTCCTCTGTGCTCACGGTGGCTCCTCTGGCACCCCACACAAATGATGACCCACCGAGAGAGGACAGAGTCTAGAGTACTTCTGTTGCTTTGGGCCTCGCTTTCTCAACCTGTGAAATGGAGATAGCAAACCCTGTTAGAAACGAAATAATGGATTGTAAGCTGAGCATTGACCTGCTGCCTAGACAACTTGAAATTTGCTCACCGGAACACTTTTATGGGACAGGATTAAATTTAGAGCTAGTTCTGTGCGTGCAATCTTTGGTTTGTGGTACTGGGGCATGCGCTCAGGGCCTTGTAAAGGCTAGGCAAGCATTCTACCACTGAGCTCCACCCCAGCCCTCTTTTTACATTTATTTATTCTCTCTTTTTTTTTTTGAGACAGGGTTTCTCTATGTACCCCTGGTTGTCCTGGAACTCACAGAGATTTATGTGTCTCTACCTCAGAGTACTAGGATTAAAATCATGTGCCACCACCACCCGTCTATAATCATTCTTATATAAAAAAAGAGAAGGATCATTGGAACTATGTGAAGGTGACAAGAATCCTCACAACCAGTCTCCGCCAGTCTCTGCCAAGGCAGCAGAGCCGCTCATATCCATCCTCTAGGATGCGGAATGCATTGTACTGGGTTGACCTTTTTGTGTTCTTCCTTCTTGCCAAGGTCCTTGTCCCATCTACAGCTAGACTCTTATACCTGCTGTTAGTCTTTGCCACACGTAGACATCACCTTCTCTCATTTGTCCTTGGTCTTGGGCACACGATTGAGAGGAAGGAACAGACATTTTCCCATATAAGCTTGCCCCCAACTTGCACAGCCTTCCCAGTTATCAGTGTTCCTCGCCAGAAATCCACTACAACAGTTGATGAACCCACACATACCAATCATGATTGCCCAGGGTCCCTGGAGTTCCCCCTCCCTGGTTCACAGTGTGGGTCATTCCTAGAATTGTGCGTTCTGTGGATTGGGACAAGTATATAGTAATAGTATTATAGCATTGGGCAGACTGTCCCGTGCCCCAAGAGCTCTCTGCACTCTGTCTTTCCATCCCTTTGCCCCCGTTGCTGCCAACTACTGGCATTTTTTTTTACTGTGTCCATAGGTTTGCTTTTTTCAGAGAATCACGGAGCTGCAGTCATGTGGTATGTAGGGCGTATTAAGGTAATAATGCAATTTAAGATTTCTTCATGTCTCTTCATAGTTTGATGGCTCAGCTCCCTACTACTTTTAAATTAACCCCCAAAGTTGAAGTTTGATGTGTAGGTATTGGGTCCTTGAAGTTGGAACATAGTCCCCTGGATTTATCCTATGTTGCTTCCTTTTCCCAAGTTTGAAATCAGGACTTACTAGCAGCTGCATGACCTTGAGCAAATGTCTGAATGCCCCCCCCCACTTCAGTTCTTTTTTTTTTTTTTCAAGATAGGATTTCTCTGTGTAACAGCTAGATGTTGTAGACCAGGCTGGCCTCGAACTCACAGAGATCTGCCTGCCTCTGCCTCCTGTGTGCTGGGATTAAAGACGTGCACCACCACCAACCTGGCACCCTTAGTTGTTTTTTTTTTTTATATATATATATATAAAATTGGAGATAACAGTATATTCTTTTGTGGCTCATCCCAGAATGTGCCGTGAAGTTTCCTCCTGGGACCGAGGTTCATGCTGTCTGTTGCTCTTCTACCACGTCTGTTTACCTGCAAGAGCCAGTTCTCCTGGCTGGGCCTGTGTCTGGACTCTCCCATCTCTAGACCCAATGGCTCCAGACCTGCTTCACAGTGTGCTTGACCTGCAGAGCTCTCTCTGTAATTACCTCTACTGGATTTGAATCCTGAGCTGCAGTTCGTCTGCTGGGAAACCTCCCCAACCACTGGAGGTCACAGTCAAACAAGCTTCCATTCTTTTTTTTTAATTATTTTTCATACAATATATTTGATCGAGTTTTTCTCCTTCCCTAGCCCCTCCCAGATCACTTCCCTGCCTGTGCACTTTTGTTCTTTCTATCTCTCTCTCAGAAAAAGCGTCTACCCCCATAAAAATCAAAACAAAAGCCAATAGGACAAAAATAGCAAAACAAAAATGAAACAAAAGTCCACAGATGCAGAAAAGAAAATGGGATTATTTTGTACTGGACAACTGCTCCTGGACATGGGTCCGGCTCTGGCTTGTGGTTGATATGCCCAATGACACTCTGTTGGAGAGAACTGATGTTTCCCTCTGCTAGCAGGTGTTGATTACGAATAGCTTGTTTACAGGTGGGAGACTGTGTTCTCCCTCTCTGTGCTGGGACCCCATCTGGCTTGAGCCTGTGCAGGCTCCGTGTGTGCTATCACAGTCTCTGTGAGCTCACGTGTGCATTAATCCTATTGTGTCTGGAAGACACTTTTCTTGGAGTCACCAATCACTCTGACTCTTACACTCTTTCCATCTCCTCTTCCACATAGATCCCTGAACCTTGAAGGGAGGCGTTTGATGAAAATATCCCATGTAGGACTTAGTCCTCTAAAGTCTCCCCTGCTCTGCATGTTTGTCCAGTTGGGGGTTTCTGTGTTAATTCACCATGTCACTGAACACAGAGAAGCTGATCGGGTGCCCAACTCTAAGCTGCAGTACTACTGACCAGCCAGTATTCATGGTGCTGGAATGTACTCTGCATGCCGCTGGAGAAGAAAGGTAATCATCAATATTATGTAGCCACAAACCCTGTGACCTACAACAGCAATCTGCATGAAAGATGCATTGATGCAATAGTGGCACAAATGCCATGGGAAGCAACCAAACACGTTGTGATTGGATTTAAGGCCCACTGCATGAGACAGAACCTGTACCAGACACTGCCAAAGTATCCAAGAACCTGAATCTAGATAGTTCATAGGGCTTGTGGGGAAAATCTACTATTAGTCTGTTAAAAAAAAATAGCAATAAGATGACTCCGAATGACTCTGCCATACCCACAGAGCAGTGCTCTCATTAGTCAGCTTCTATTGTGGTAAAGACTAGATGCAAATCAAACGACAGCATGAGTTTGCAGCACCCGCTTGTCTGGGGGACCAGTGCTAACGTCCCTTATAGAGGTCACAGGCAGTGTTCCTTAGGAGATTGTTCCTGGATAGTCAGCACTATGAGGTTAGAGCTTTGTCTGTTTCAGTTACCATTTTCTTCCTGAGAGAGCAGGAAGCCCAGTGCCCTGGTAAGTGGATGCGCACTCCTAGGAGCAGGGTATCCACTGGTTTTCACGGTGTCTAGAGTTCCAGAGAAAGGCCATGGCCCTTGCTATCATCTTGATGTCTTCTATAGCCAACCTGACCTGTAAGCCCCTGCCTGAGAGCCTATCCTCCTTGGGCAGTCATTTACGCCTCTTTCACTGAGGCAGAGTTTTCCCACTGCCGTGGACCTGAATTCCTCCCTGCAGCTTCACTGAGGGTTCTGGGAGGGTGGGAAAGAAATAATTTCCTTCGATGGGTGGTGGTGGCGCACGCCTTTCATCCCAGCACTTGGGAGGCAGAGGCAGGCAGATCTCTGTGTGTTCGAGACCTGTGAGTTCGAGGCCAGCCTGGTCTACAGAGTGAGTTCCAGAACAGCCAGGGCTGTTACATAGAGAAACCCCTCTCGAAAAACTAAAAACAAACAAGCAAACAAGAAAGAAATGGTTTCCTCCCAGGTCACCGGTGTAGTCATCCATGATGAGATGATGAGACGAATTGAGGCAGGGTCCCCCCAGTCCTCAGCACACACTTGCTCCATTGTCAGCAACATGGGGTATCATTTCATATCCTGCACACCTTGTCTTTCATGTGAGTGTTTCGGGTTTCTCTGAACAGATGGTCATGTAGTGATGCCGGAGGTTGGTCGCGTAGTCTCCATTTGGTGAACTCTGAAACGGAGGCACAGAGAAGTCGGGTCAGTCCCTCACTGTCTCACAGCTGGTCCGGTGGCTGGCCCAGAATTTGAACTTTGAGCAGGCTTTGGGAGGGCCCTAAGAGAGCATCATATCCAGCCTGTATTCCACGGAAGAGGGGGCCTGAGGTGCCCAGAGGTTCAGGCTCTTCCTCTTCAGCTGAGTCCTGTCCAGCTCTAGGACTTGGTTAGGGGGAGGGAGCATCTTGGCTCAGAGGGAGCTAAAGGCAGGAAGTTTTCTCAGGAATACTACTGACTGAACTGCTGGCCTCAGAGTGTCTGTTGGACCCTGGATTAGGATTTTCTTCCTGTTCTCACATTCCTAAATCCCCAAGACCACATAGATCCTCTCACTAGATAGCTGGACCCTCTAGTGAGGGAGATGGGGAGGGCGTGAAGAGGTGTTGTCATCAGCAGCCTGGTTTACAGAGCTCCCACAGATGGGTCCTGCCTTGAGGTCTGGTCTACAGGCTTTGGGTGGCAGCTGGGCTCCAGAGACCCAACTCTGCCCTTTCCTAGGACACAGAGTTGCCACCTGATTTAGAGAGAGACTTACAACTGGCTAGTTAGTGCCACAATCCTGCAGTATTTAAAACAGGGCAATAAGAGGGCTGGAGAGATGGATCAGGGGTTAAGAGCACTGACTGCTCTTCCAGAGGACCCAGGTTCAATTCCCAGCACCCTCATGGCAGCTCACAGCTGTCTGTAACTACAAGATCTGACACCCTCACACAGATATACATGCAGGCAAAACACCAATGCAAATAAAATAAAAATGAGTAAAATTATAAAATCAAACACAAACAATCAAAGAGTAGGCCACTGAACCTTTGCCCTGATTGTTCCGGAAGTGATGTGCTCAGAGTTCTGGGATTGGACTCAGTGGACAGTGGGCCCTACGGCCTTGGCAAAAAATTCTTTTCATCAGCATTTTCGTCTACAGAATGGGGATGGTAGTAGCAGACTGTTGTGCACTTAAGTTGTCTTAGTGCAAATGATCTGAGGTGCGCAGAGATGTTTGGTATATAGATAGCTTCCGATGAAGAGACAGACCTTGGGATACCCACCCCCCCTCTAGGTCTTTGGTCCTGCCTAGGCCTGAGGTTCTTCTGTCTAAGCAATTGTTTTCCTTCCCCTGTACTAAATCTAAAGGAGTATCCCATGGTGCCTTAGCAACTGTTATCATGCTGGCTTGTATGTCTTTAATTTCAGCACTCAGGAGGCAGAGACAGGTGGATCTCTGAGTTTGAGGCCATCCTGGTCTTCAAAGCGAGTTCCAAGACAGCCAGGGCTACACAGAGAAACCCTGTCTCAAAAAATGAAAAAGAAAAGACCAAAACAAAACTAAATGTAGTTGGATGCCACTTGAAAAGAGATAATTGAAGGAATATTTTACCCTGGCTAAATACTCTTTACTCTTGGCTTTGGAGTTTAGCTGCATACATTTTAGATCAGGGCTTTCCCACTTGTTAGGTTCGTGGCCTCAAGCAAGTGTTATGATCTCTCTCAGCCTCATTGCCTCAGCTGAGGATCAGGGAGGGGATAATTGTTTGGCCTTCTTAGGAAAACATGACGTAACTGCATTGGACCCAGAAGGCTTACCGCACTGACATAGTGAGCGCTTGATAAATGATCGCCATATCAATGATGGCAATAGCAGTGATGGAAATGTGAATTATACAAATGTCATCTTGAGCTTTGAGGGGAGTTCAGCGTGCCTTGGGGATCACCTTGGTTAATTTTCTTTCCTCAGAGTGAGGAAACAGTCTAAGAAGAGATGACATGCCTCCAGGTCACACAACAGAGACAGGATGGGACCCTGAACTGTCTTCCTTCCATGGCTAGCTCCATAGCAGGGACTCCACTTTCTGGGACCCGCTGTCTGGACACTTAGCTGGGTAAGCCCTGCCTGGCCGAGATGGATGCTTCCCGACAGCTCTGCAGCCATATTTTTTCCTTGTGATTGCCTGGCAGAACATAGTCATTTAGAACCAGGCCCTGAGCAGTTGCAGCAGCCGGCCCACGAGTCCCTCCCTGATGTTGCCATGGCAAACAGCCTTGGCAACGTGGCTGCTCAAGTCTTTATTTCTGGTCTCCTTGTAGGGAAATGTGGTACCCAGAACAGTGAGAAGGGCTCTGCTATGGCTCCTTGGCACCGAGGGTAACCCAGCCTTCATGCTGCTGGTGACCTCATGCCATAGCATCTTCTGATCAAAAACCTCTGCAGCCGTGTATGCTTCTGTATGGCCTGCAGAAACAGACCTCTGGATATGACCGTTAAGGTCTCAAATGCCCATCAGCTACTGCATGTGTGACCGGCAGGGATAAGCAGAAAAACATGGTATTTGGAATGTGATCTCTGGCTTTAAATACTTCTAGACTGGCCTCATCTTCAACCCTATCCTTCAACAATAGAGAGGAAGAAGAGAGAAGGTAATAACTACTGTCATATCCTTCCGAGAGCTTGTTTGGCCCTGCGCTGAATTCTACCCAATCAACTAACCTCTGAGGAACCCCATGAAGCAGTCTCTACCAAGCTCCATTTCACAGTTGGGTAGACCGAGGCGGACAAAGAGTTGCCCTGGTGTTGTTCTATAATTCCTCCCCCCAGGTTGCTTTGGAGAGATGCTCCCATGAGGGGTCTGACCTCGCTGCCCTCATCACCACCTACATTCTTTAGCACCTGGCTCAGATGCCACCTGCTCTAACACTCACTCTCAGAAGTGTCCTTCCCGTCATGACCCCACAATCTGTTGTACTTATGTTCCTTGGTTTTACACTGTATTCTGTCATCCTGAGGAGTTTTTTGTTTTGTTTTGTGTTTTGGTGCTAGGGGTGGAACCTAGGGCCTCAGGCTTGCTAAGTAGACACTAACAGTGAGTTACACCCCACCCCCACCTTTCCACGTCAAACATCCCACATGAGGAGACTGACTAACTAGGAAAGCTTTGTCTGTCTAATCCACGTGAGGGGTTTGGCTGTGTAGGCCTTAGAGTCAGCAAAGGGGTTCACTATCACCGTTATCATTATTAATGGTCATCATAAAACAGCAACCACGTAGACTGCTTGATAAACAGGAACCCAACCAAGCTGGGACCTGCCAGGGCATTACCCTTTTAATCCTTCAGCAGTCAGTGAGCTTGGTACTCTAATGCCTGAGAAGGGAATTTAGCCACCTTCCCCAGCTTACCTGATTCTGGCTCAGGTTGGCAGGGCTGGAGTAGGAAACTAGTTATGTCTGCGGTATGGCTAATCCAACTGGACACAGAAAGCATTGCAATAGGGGGGCTGGAGGCTTCCGAGCAGGCAGTGGTGAGGTCAGGAGAATAGACGAGAGGGGACTTGGCTTGAGAAATAATTTTTACAGGAAGGAAGCCCTTCAGGGCCCACTGTGTCCCTACTCTTGGCCTTGCCCAGAGCCCTGGTTCCTGCAAAAAGGTGGCCTCCACCTGCTGCGGCCTTTGTGCTTGGAGTTGCTGTGATAAATAGGTGAGACCTACAGAGATAATGCAATAGCCCTTGCTAGGGACCAGTGCCCTCATCACCAAAGATACGCCTTGTACCCAGAGGCCTCTGGAACCGAATCAGAACACACCTTCAGAGGGCAGGTCCCTATGGAATGATAAACCCCTAGTAGGAATTCTTCCAGTTACAGGGCATGGCCTTGGTCCACCTGGGGACATAGGAATTCCGGGATCTTCGTAACTCAGAAAAGTGGCCTCACTCTCCGGACAACACAGTACGCTTGAGGTCAGAATGGGCCTACATGAGCTGCTGTATCTCCTCCCAAAGGAGAAGCAAAGATGTGTAGTACAATTTGACAAGGTCTTTGAAAATAGGAAGTCTAGCTGGGCAGTGGTGGTGGTGTGTGCCTTTACTCCTGTTCAAGGTTGCCCTAGTCTATGGAGTGAGTTCTAGGACAGCCAGGGCTACACAGAAAAAATCCTGTTGTTGAGAGAGAGAGAGAGAGAGAGAGAGAGAGAGAGAGAGAGAGAGAATAAAAGTCTTTCTAAACCAGTCAAAAGTTTTAGGCTTCTTATAACTTTCCTTTGGTACACACCTCTTGTTCTTTGGTGCTGCCAGATGAATAAGGAGCTAGATCGGCTGTAACCCTTTCTTTTGAGAATTTCTGTGGTCTGAAAATAAGATGTCATTTCTCACTTTCCCAGGGCTCCTGGGGATAGTACAGAGAACACACAGGCTGGTTGATAGGCAAGCACTAACTGCCCTCAAGACATGGTGTAAGCTTAGGGACTCATGGGCCCAGGTCAGCCTTAGCTCTGTGCCTTTTCGCTGTGTGGTCTAAGAAGTTAGACAGCCACTCTGTGCTCTAGTTAGAGAGCTCCCATATAAGCGTGTATACAGATAGGGTTTATCTTACAGGCTAGGAAGCTCGTCACAGCTGTCAGCCATGTTTGCGCCCCAGAACCAGCTGTTCAGCGAAAACATCCTAATTACACATTAGCCACTGTGTGTGCAGGCCTCAGGCTTCTGTGTCTTTTATTCCTTTTGTTTGCTGACGTTTCTCTGCGTCTCTCACCTTTTCTCTCTTCTGTGTCTCAAGAAGCTTTCTCTGGTGACACCCTTACTCCTGTCCTAAAAAGTCAGATAGTATTTGAAGCGCATCTGGCACTAACTATGTGGTCTTCCTCCGCACTGTCTTTTCTTGCTTCTGTTGGGAGCACAGGGTACCCTAGCACTTCACTTACAAATGAGTAAGGATTAGTGGAGGAACCATTGTAGTATCTGGCCTAAGCAGGCTGGCTTCCCTAGGTAGCATCTCGCCTTACTTTTCACGCCCGTTCCATTTTGTGGAGGGGGGCATGGAGGGCTGGTACCCAAAGAGGACTTGCTAGAATGCTGCAGTTTAACCAGTTTCAATATGCATCTCCTGGGACTGGAGAGGTAGTCAAGAGCACTGACTCTTCCAGAGGCACTAGGTTCAGTTCCCAGCACCCACATGGTGTCTCACAACTACTCGTAATAACAGTTCCAGGGAATCGAAAGCACACTTCTGACCTCCCTGTGCACAGACATACATGTAGATAAAATACACACATAAAATAAATCTTAGGGGAAAAAAGTTAAAACAAACTCCAAATACCCTGCATCTTTCCCCCACATCTGCTCCCCTCCATCCTCAGGCACACCCCCACATGTGGGGCAACTCAGAAGGTAGGGGTTATTCTAAGAGGTGAGTGAGTTGGAAAGGAGGAAACCAGAGGAAATGCATGCTGTCTACAACTCCTCTGCCTGGGGCTTCTTTGATTGTCAAAACCCTTAAAGATCGGAGGATGCTGGTCATGGGCATAGCCATACAGCAGTTTAGGGGAACTAGGGACCAGAGTCCACATCTGGTGCCCAGTGCACTATCTTCCCAGCCCTCATATGCTGCTTTTGCCAGCGGGCATGATGGGGCCCAAGTCAGGACTGAACTGTGGGGCTTTTGCGCCCACTGTTCCCTCTCCCTGAATGGTCTTCCTGGAAGTCTTTCTTATCCCTAGGCCCCCAGGGACCTTGTCAGATCAGCTGTCTCAGACTCTACTCTTCTCCCCATTGTCTACCTTAGGACCCGGTCTTTTCTTTAAGGTATGTGGCACCTGGGGACACCCTGACTTATTAATGGTATCTTCTTTTTTAAACAATTTTTTATTCTCATGCATATGGGTGTTTTGTTAGCATGTGTATCTGTATGCCACATGGCGCCTGGTGCCCACAGAGTCCAGAAGAGGGCACTGGATCCCCTGGAACTTGAGTTACAAAGTGGCTGTTTGTCACCATGTGGGCGCTGGGAATACAATGTGGATCCTCTAGAAGAGCAACCAGAGCTTTTTAACCACTGAGCCATTTCTCCAGCTCCAGCGTATGTATACCTTCTTGCCTGCCCAGTTATTGCTCTGGGGCATGGAGGGGTTTACAGGGCTGATGTCGCCAGAGTGGCACCTGTGGCATCCCATGGACCTAGACTAAAGCTTGACACATGTTCCATACTCACCCAGCGTTCCTTTCTTCCTTCTCTTTCTCTCCTCCTTTCTTTCTTTTTACTGTAGCAGAATACGGATAAAATTTAACTCTCTTAGTTACATGCTCAGTGACATTAAATGCTTTTTTTTTATCATTTTTGTACAACCAGTCTGTCCACCTCTGTAGTTCTTTTCATCTTGTAAAACTGAAACTTTGTACCCAGTAATCAGCAGCCCACCCCTGCTGTGTTCCATTCATCTGTCTCCAGGATTTGGTTACTGTAGGTTCATCATGTAAACGGGTCAGATAGTATGGCTCCTTTTCGTTGGACTGATTGTTTCACTCAGAACGATAGCCTACCCTCAGAGTTCACCTATGCATGTCAGAATTTGTCCTTTTTAAGGCAGAATAATATTCCATTGTATGTGTGTGCCCACATTTGGCTTCCCCGTTTGTTTGTTGATGGATCTTTTGGATTGCTTCCCCCGCTGTGGCTGTATAAACGGTGGGCCATGAGCACGGGTATAAAGATAGCTGCTTTTGAGAATGTGCTTTGAGTTCTTTTGGGTAGATACAGAAATGGAACTGCTGGATCCTGTGTCAATTCTATTTTTAATTTTTGAGGAACCGCCACACTTTTCACAGCAGCTGCACCATTTTCCATTCCCACTGACAGTGAGCACGGGTTCCAGTTTTCCCCCAGGCTGCCCCACCGGCTGTTTCTTGGGTTTTGATAGTAGTAGGCATACTAGACAGCATCTCCTTGTCATTTTGACTGTGTTTCCCTCCTGACTCAGCATCTTTTCATGTGCTTATTGACTATTCAAATATCTTCTTTGGAGAAGTAGTATTCAAGTCTTTGTGATTTGGAAGCAGGGTCCCTGTAGCCCGGGCTGGATTCAAACTTACTACCTAGGTTGACCTAGAACTTTGATCCTCCTGCCTCTCCCTCCCAAGCCTTAGGATGGCAAGTGCACATTCCAACAGCCAGCTCTTTTCAGGTCCTTTGCTTGTGTTTGAATCAGATTGCTTGAAGTTTATCGCCTTCACTCGGCTGTTTTCACTCGCCTCCACCCGAGCTGGCCATGGTGGAGCATGCTTTAATCTCAGTAGGCTCTGTGAGCTCCAGGTCAGCCTGGCATATATAGTGAGACTGTCTCAAACAAGACCCAAAACCAAAGCAAAACATTAATCCCTTATCAGGTATATAATATTCAAATATTTCCTACTTTTTGGGGGGAGCTTCCTTTTTGTTCTGTTGGAGTTTACGTGAGATGTAGTCTGTCAGTTTCTTTTCTGCCCATGGCACTGTGAAAAAGACATCATGGTTACTCCAAATCCAGGGCTTTTGACCCTGTCTTTTCTCCTAAGCATTTTGAAGTTTTAAGCCTCACCTTGAGGAAATTGATTCATTTTGAGTTAACATCTTTGTGCTTGGTGTTAGATGGAGGACCGCCTTCATTCTTGTAATAGTTCTTGAATGAATGAGAAAAAAAATGAATGAATGAATCCCTCAAGCCACCCTGGCCCGAGTCGTCCAAAAGCTCATTCATTTCTTACCAGAAGCCCTAGCAATAAATACTTCAACCTTGCTTTTGTTTGTCTGTTTGCTTGCTTGCTTGATTTTGCTTTTTCCTATGAGGGCCTAGATCTGGGGTGAATATCTCTCTGGAGAAATACAGCTCCTTTGTTGATTGAGCCCTCAGGGCTCAGTAAGTAAGGGTGGCCAGATCCCTGCCCTAGAAGCCATGCCCCAGTGCCCCAGTGACCTCAGGCCACCTTCTCTCCAGGGTTAGGTCAGCCCCCCCCCATCCTATGGGCGTGGCCTGTACCTGCTCTGCAGTGCCTAGGGCTTTTAGCCTTCTCTAGCACTTGCTCTTTGTCCTAGTCACTCAAAGAGAGGCCACCTGGCTGGTGCTTCCTGGTCTGCCCCTCAGCAGGAATGTGGCAATGCCCCCTATAGCTTGTGACTCTGCCTCCGTGTTGTGTGTAGGGGGTAGGTGGGAATGATTGTGGGCCAGAGGTCCCTCCTCTTAGAGTCAGAGAGTAGATTCCATATAGGCAGGCCTGTTTCATGCTCAGACTGGCCTCTGAAGCCTGGGGGTCACCATGGGTGTGCTGTAGTGTGGGGTGAAGAGACAGTCAGAAAAGGCAGTGGGTAGAGAGACGTCCACCCCAAAAGAAAGCTCTGCTATGCTCAGATGATCTGTTAGTTTTAACAGTGTGGTTGCCAGGTAGTCATACTAGCAAAGGACCAGTATAAGCCGGTTCCTGGGGAGGAACCCAGCCTGAAAGGCAGCCTAGAACTGATTCCAAGCAGGTTTGAGCTGGGTGAGTCCAGGATCTGTCATTTAGTGGTCAATTAACTTGGAGCATATTGCTTATTCTGCCTGGGTCTCAGTTTCCTCATCTGTGGAATGTGGTAACATTATATATCTTAACTGAATTGCTTCGTGCGGTGCTTGAGTGTTATCACTGACAAGGGCATTTGCCAGTGACTTGGTTTGATGACAACTTGGTGAAGGAAACTGTTATGGAACTGTGAACAATTATTATTTATTATCTGTTTCTCCGTCCGTGTAGCAGTCATTCTCACTATAAGCTGGGTTACAGATTTCAGCAAGCTTCACTCTTTGCTCTGGAAACAGGTCTACCTACAGAAGCCTCTGGAGAGTGGTTCATGGGGCTTTGGAAGCAGAGGGTTGTGGAAGGAGAAAGAGTTGTCTGACATGGTGGAAGAAGCCTCTTAGGGCAGAAACAGCCTGCCCTGGTGTGACAGATGCCTGGTGGGACTGGGTCACAGACACGAGTGGCCACAGGCTATGAGCTTTCTGAGGCTGGGTCTGGAGATTCGCAACAGGCAGGATGAACACATTGTCTGCCCGAATCACAAGTATCTGGAGGAAGCACAAGGACCTGCAGGCTGCACTGGAGTAGAGAGGCCTTGGGATGGTTCCCGAGGGAAGGTAGCTTTGGGTGACTCGATTTTCCAGGGCCACACAGCAGGGTGGAAAGAGTGTTGCCATCTGTGGTCTGCACAACTCATCCCCAGGCCTTTGGTGTGGAGGAAGCACGTGGGGATTTGCAGGCAGGAAAGGCCAGGGTCTAGTTCTCATCTTAATCCAAACTGGAATCCTTGCTTGGTCAGGATTTTCTCATGGCCTGGACCCACCAGGTACCTACCTGACGGGCAGGGGGAGGTGGTTGCTTTGTGGAGTAAGCCCGCAATAAATTTAGCAAGAATGATGATTATTGTGATAATAATTATTACGCCTTTTTTACTGTTAGGCCCTGTAGCATATTGCTGTGACAGTCCATCTCATATCCAGAATTCACATCCTTGTGAACATTTTCATCACCATGTACAGGGTAGCCCAAAGTCTGGGCATGTGGAAGTGACTTGCCCAGTAAGAACACTGGTATATGAACTTGGCAGGAATGTGTGACTTGTGACTCCCACTCCTAAGTCTGCCTAATGAGAAAGGATGGTGTTTGAAAGGGGCAGTTTCATGTCTGCGCTTTGTCTAGACTGTGTTCCTAGATTGTCTTGAATTCTCGGGGATGATTCCCAGTCTTTTTGAAGTTGCAACATCCACCTATTGTGTGATTTTGCAACAGTTGCAATGGAGAGCCTCTCCCAGAAAAGCATAACTTCCATTGTTTTCTCTTTAGTTGTGAGATAGGGAAGGGGAAACACATTTTTAGCGATTGTTACTCCTGCTTGGTGATTGGAGTGCTGTGGAGGGAACGTGGGTTTGTGGGTTTGGAGAGTCTGGAGGGAGCCTCTCTCGCTTTGTAACTTTGACTCTATCTTGGCTCCTTTTGGGGCTAGTGTGCCTCGATTTTTCTTTTCTCTACCAGCCTGTATCTCATAGATTTTCATTTGTGAGGGGTTTCCTTTTAAATATTGCATACAGCAGGACCACCAGATATTGAACAGAGCCTGAGAAGGTTCTAGACACAGATGGAGCTAGGGCACCATCTCAGGTGGGTGGTGTGTGTGTGTGTGTGTGTGTGTGTGTGTGTGTGTGCTTGTGCTCCCCACATTCACTGGCAAAGCCAATTGCAGGTGCTTAACTCCCCAGATTGTCCCGGGTGACAGGGACTGACTTCTCTTTGAATTGTAAGTTGGAAGAAATGTGTCATAGGATCGTGTGGCTTAGTGAGTGGGTGGGAAGGAGGAGAAGGTGGAGGAGGAACTCCAAGCTAGAGAATGCCTGTTCCCAACCTCCCCAGCGAATCACGGAACATTGAATAAGTCATTAACGGGGGTGGCAAAGTTGGGTGAAAATTGGGAACTTTGGGTCAGATTTTTTTTTTAAAGGAACAAATCATTAAAAAATCCTTTACTGACAGATGTGTACACACACACACACACACAATTTTATCTATCTGGAATCATTTGTTGTTGTTTTTTTTTAAACCCACAGACAAACTGCTTATAGCTTTGGGATCTGGTTTAACTAAAAAGTGTTTTAATAAAGGAGGCGATGCAGGAGAGTTCCTGGATATCCTGGGGTCAGCAGACCTAACTCTGGGTGACCTCTGAGTCCCAGCATAGTCATTCTTGGGTGTTGGTTTCTGGTGTGTCTCACAGAGTTGCAGCTGTTAACATGAGGTTTGTAATTATTTAAAGAAAGCTCACATCAAGTGGAAAAAGAGCGACCGTAGTTACCATACCATGTGGCCAGTAGGCAATTCAATACCAAAGTCACCCAACTCCTTCTGAGCCTCTTCAGCTGCCGATCGGGTAGTGCAGCCAGTGGATAAAGTGACCAAGGAATGACAGACAGGACCATGTGTGCATAGTGGGGGCCCTTATGGGCCCAGGCTTAAGCCAGGAAGACTAGAATCGCCTATGCCTAGGGAGACTGTTGAGCTTTGAGTCTCACAGACCAAGTCAATGCAAAGCCATCTTGTCAAGAAAAAAGGGAGCTAAGGGTTATAAAGTTCAGTGTGAGAATGTTATTGCAAAAACTCAGACATTAGTTTAATTGGACTGAGTAGTGTAGCATTGGTTCCAAGACGTTTTGGAGAAGTCATTTCTTCCCTTAGATTCCTTGATTTAATTAAATAGTTAATTTATTAAGAGATGGTCCTGCTATGTTGCCTAAACTTGCCAGGACCTCTGGCTCCTGCTTCTCCAGCCTCAGTCTTCCTGAGTGTTGCACCATACTGCACTCCTTTGAAAAGTTTATATACTTTTAAAATTTTATATTTTGATTGTCTTGCTTAACAAGTGCTATATATATTCAAATTGCCATTTAAAGACATTTTAAAAGTTGTATTTTAAAAGTTGTCAGCATTAGGGACTAAGCTGTCAGAAAAAAAAAAATGAGGCTGACTATTCATTCCTACAGTGTCTTCTCCTTGTGGGAGGGGAGCTACTGTTTGTGGTTTGCTCTTCAGATGCCTCTCAGATGAATATGTCATTATCTTTCCTGTTTTTATGTAAGGTATATGTGTACAAGGAATTGTACATTTGAAGCAAGTATATATATATATATATTGTTTTTTCTTTTTAAAAAGTAATAAATGTGCGAGCTGTAATGATGCACACGTGCAATTCCAGTACATGGGACATAGAGGCAAGAGGCTTGTGAATTTGAGGCCAGCTGTGGAAAATACAGTGAGACTCAGCCTTGAAAGTGCATGCATGCATGCATGCATACATACATACATACATAAGATAAAAGATGATCGTTGTTAATTTATTGAGAATGAAAATAGACAAGAGAAAAAGAAAGAGAAAGTGACCTGTCACAAGCAGTACTCAAAAATATACACATAAATAAAAGCCCCGTTGTAGGCTCGACATTTGCCAAGCTTCCGTCCTTGGGTGCACACACTTGGTCTTGCCTTCCAGGCTACATTTATGGACTGACTTCTGCCTGTGACCTTGAGAGGGAAAGTCATAGTTTTAACTCTAGCTTACCTCGTGACCGCCTGAGCCTCCACTTCCTACTTTAAAAAAGTGGGAACAGCTCCTCCCTGGGCAGGAACATCCACAGTGGGCCTGAGAGATCAGTCTAAGCCACCCTCTCACGTGGAATGAGCCGGACATGAGCCTCTGTGACTGACTTCACTGGCCTGCACACCCCTGTGCAGCTCCTGGAGCCCCCTCCCCACACATTTTAACTCAGTGTTTGATCATCTCCAACTATGTCCCAGGACCTCCGGCCATTCTGTCAGGTTTTAGTCACCCTCAAGCATTTGTTAATGTGTACAGAGCAGGGTAAACACCTGTGCTGGCAGGAAAGACATTTACACCCAAGCTTCCTGACTTAGACTCTATTACTCAGCCAGGCCGTTGGAAGTGCTAACTGATCCGTCTTGTGATTCAGGCTGCAACTGGAGCAGCCCCACGGGGCAGCTGCTGGGGAGGGTCAAGAGAAGCCGGCCCCTCGCATCCAGCTGCCTGGCGAGCTGGCTTCCACACTGCTTTTGTGCTGCATTGTGGTTCCATGAGGAAGAAACAAATGGACTTCCTTGTGGATGTGTTTAATGCAGTAAAGGCCACGGTTTAACAATGGCAAAAGTTATAAAATGGAAGCCGTCCTGTGTTTCCATCCTTGTGTTGGCCTCCCCAGAGCAGTTCTGACCAATTCCTAATGTCCTCCCAGAAGTGAACGAACACCAGTAGATGGTCTGACTTCCTGCCTCCATTCCCCCACCCCCCTTTTAGCACAAACAGCACCAAGCTAAGAACACTGTTGTGCAACTTGCTTTCTCCCCCACTTAATAGTTTTTGAAAATCCTTTCATGTCAGTGTGCAGAGATCGACTTCATGTTTTGACTTGACCGGAGCTTTAGTTGTCTGTTGTATTTGGGGTATTCCTGATGGAGCGTGCCTGGTTTGAATGTCTCTGCATGGTTGTCATTCTGCACACACATGAGTATATGCACAGCAAGAGTACCTTGAAGGGGACTTACTCAGGATCAAGGGGTGTGTAACTTTAAGTTTTGGGGTATATCGACACTTTCCTGTTCTTAACTAAATTCTATCAGTTTGTTTTCACAGTAATGAGTGCAAAGTCTTTTGTTTCCTCATATGTAATACCAGTATGTGATGCTATTAAACTTTTTAAAGATATTTATTTTTAATAACATTATAATAGCATAATGTAATTGAGAATTAAATAATCACGTTTTATTTGAGTGCGTATGATATGTGAGTGTGAGTATGCATGCTTCGATGTGCACTTAGAGATCAGAGGACAATTCTGTGGAGTCAGTTTTCTCCTTCCCCTTTTATATAGGTTCTGGGCTAGGTCCTCAGGCTTGTGGGTGAGTGCCTTTCCCCTGCATGGCCTTACTGGCTTGTGTGGCCATTGTCTCACTGGCCCAAACCAAACAGATGTTTGTCTGGTATCTCTTAGGGATTTGGGGCCTCCGTCCTTCTCAGGATTGAGGCTTACCTGTTTCCATTTTGGGGAACTGCCTGTCAGATTGCTTGTTTTTATCAATCATTGTGGGTGAGCTTGTTGTTCCTCGCATTTCCTAGTAGGATCCGGGGCCCCTTTTGTGCTCCCCCTTCCTCTGGTAGCTTGCTTGGATTGAAGGAGAAAGACCTCTCTGCTGGCTATGGGCTGCCCACCCTGCTTCTGCCATCTGGCTGCTGCTGTCTAAGTCACGTGACCTCTTTTACTCACTGTTCTCTGCTGCGTATGTGAGTTTGTTTGTTGGGTTACAAGAGATAACCGATGTAAAAGTATCTTTATAAATGTTGGGAACGGTCACTCATAGCATCACACTTGAAGTTACTTGGTTTCAAATGAGCGGTAAGTAAGATTTCAGGCCCGAGAGACCAGTGATCTGGTTTAGATAGACAGTCTATGGCCTTCCGCAGCTGCCTGTGCAGGTTGGGGCTGACAGGTGGCCACTTGGCCTGGCTTGCACCTAGGAACCATCATGACATGGAGCTTCTGAGGAGCCCCCTTAGTTACATCAGAAACAGCTCACCTCCATGATACCCTTTCCCTTTGGGCTGAACCTTCACAGCTGAAATTCTTTCTCTGATGTTAGCTGTGGACCTTAGAGAGGGGACGGCTCACACATGGCCTACTCTATGGAGCACACAGGGCTGTAGAGAAGGCCAGAGAAGCTCTGGCTCTGTGTGGGCTCTTAGTGAGGCAATCTGGGTTCAAGGCCTTGCTCATCTCTCCCTTGCTGCTTGAGAGTCCTTGGGCACAATTCCTGCCCTCAAGGATAAGAACGGGAGTCTTGTCTATTTAAAGATCCATTTAAATGGATATGGTGGTTCATGACTGTAATCCTGGCATTTGGTGTGGGAACTGGGGCTGAGGCAGGAGGACTGCCATCAGTCATGGCCAGCCTGGGCTACACAGCGAGTTCTAGTACAGTCTGGGATATAGCCTAGACTATTGCAAACAAACACAAAGTCATTGGGCTTTGAATAGAGAGGCTTTGAATACAGTACTTAGGAGGTACATATGAATATGTTATTTAAGTAATCCTCACTGAAATGCTAGTTAATAGAGAGGCAGGATCTCTAGCCTTGGAAACCAGTGTCCATTTGATGATTCTGTTGTGCCGCTCCTGTAAGCTATAGAACACATCCTGAGGAAGTTTGGGGTGTTTTCCGACTCCACAGACTCTGCAGATTCCTTCCTGTGAGCTGTTCTTTTTCTATAACCCTAGGAAACCCCACATCCGGCTTTCTTCCTCCCCTCCAGGGTGGGGGGTGGGTTACCTGGCTGGACAGAGCAGAAGTCACTTCCTGAAATAGGTTGTCTGGTGGCTTGTCCCATGTTCCATGGAGGATAGATCTGGCTTCTGGAATACCAGTCTTGAGTTTCTCTAGCTTATAAGTTCTTATGCCAAAAGGACTGCCCTTCTCCATCAATGTAGCCCATGGTTAATGCCTATTTTCTGTGTGCCAACCACTGAGCTTGGACCTGGGGACCAGGGGGAACTTGACCTGGGACTACCCAGGAATGCAGAAAGGTAAAAAGAGGATTTCAGAGGGTGACAAGCCTGAGAAAAAGCAATCAATCTACAAGGGGAGCATGATCCGGGCCATGCTTAGAAGATGTTCATCTTGGAGGGTGCTCATCTGAATGCTGAGAAGTTGAAAGCCTTTTGGGGAAAGTGCCAGCCAAAGGCTTTGAGTTTCAACCATTGTCATTCTTCTCTAAGTGTACACACACACACACACACACACACACACACACACACACACACACACACGGAGACTGTGCAAAGACACACACGACAGGAGATCACACAGACATACAAACACAAACACACCACCACCACCACTACCACCACACTTACCACACATACACGCATACACAGACACACACTTGACAGGAGACCATTGCAAAGACACACACACACACAAAGACACATACACACACACGCGTGCACTAGGAGACTGTGCAAAGACACATACAACAGGAGACCACACACAGACATACATACATAGATACACACACTCACACACCTGACAGGAGACCATTGCAAAGACACACATACACACACACACCACACTGACCCCCCCACATGACAGGAGACCATTGCAAACACACACACACACTACACTGACCCCCCCACATGACAGGAGACCATTGCAAACACACGCATGTGCACACACACACACACAATACCACCACCACCATCATCACTACCACCACACTTACCATACACACACACACACACACACTTGACAGGAGACACAGGCAAAGACACAGACAAACACACACACACACCACACTGACCCCCACATGACAGAGACCACGCAAAGACACACACACACACACCACGTTGACCCCCCTCCACATGACAAGAGACCTTGCAAAGACACACACATACACCACACTGACCCCCACACACACACACATGACAGAGACCACGCAAAGACAGACCCCAGGCTAGAGCCGCATGTGCTGTAGCTACTGCAAGGCCTCACTGAGAGGATGGTGGCCATAGTGAGGTGTGCAGATCAATGCACTTTAGGCCGCAGCTGGAGTTACAGATTCTACTAAAGTAAGGACATTTTACATCCTCTCTTAAGTTGCAGAATTGTGGTTTTCTGAATTTAGTAACCCTGGCAGACTGTCCTGATGGACGAAGTCTTCCTTACTGGCCCTCCATCTAATGGTGTCAGCATCCACAGCCACTGTTGACATAAAGTCAATTTCCACTTTTGGATCTCCTATTTAACGCCCGGCTGCTTGGAGAGCTGCAGAGAATGGAGGTCAGAGAGGCTAATTGGGTTGCTTAATAAATGGGCAGCTTCTACAGCTGGAATAGCCAGGCCCCAGGCAGGTTCAAGGTACAGGGAATCCAGCATGGCCAGACCAAGGGACTAGACTTGGGGTGGTGGTGGAAGGGCCTGGGCTGGAGTCCTGATCTAAGGAAGTCAGTCACCACCTCCACCACTACAACCACCAGCATCACCACCACAAACCCCCCCCACCACCACTACATTACCACAGAGGTGGAGAGGCAGGGACCAAGAGTCACTGTCCTGGGAGGGAGGCCTTGTCCCACTTTTTGGGCAGTTTAGGGTATTTCCTGGCTTGGATTAGTATCTTCTGCTCATAGTCCAGTATACATCTCTCCTGTTTTCCCTTTAATCATGACCTTTGCCAGCCAGTGCCACATGTGTGGTCAGTGCTAGCACGTGTCTGTGATCGCATGCTGACCATATGCGAGATACGGCTAGAGTTCATTCAGACAACCTGTGATGCTGGCTGGGTGGTGAGTGGCTTTGAACAAGTCTAGCCCCCGCCTTGTTTCAGATCAGAAGCCACAGGTTTATCCACTACCCACTGTTCAGACAGAATTGGTTGTACACGCTCCTTCGTTTGCTTATTTAACCAGTATCTACCGGCGCAGTCTGAGCTGAGCTGTGTGTTTTCCTTAGAGGCCAGACCATTCCTGCACCCTTAGGGCTTCCCTCTGGGAAGAGGACAGTAAAGCCTTGGGAGTGATGCACTTGCTGGTATTAGGATTTCATTTGTCACCAACACCATGCACAGTAGTCCCTGTTGGCAGGCATGTCCTTACAAACATGTCCTGAAGGCAAGCTGTGGTCAGGAGTCTCATAGACCTTCCATGTGACCTTCTTTGGGAAACAACATTTAGGTTTCCCAAAGCTAGGAGCTAATTACCAAGGGCTTGAAGATGGTTTAGACTTCTATACCCACACTCTAGAACCTTCCATCCAGGCTTGTAGTGTGCTCTTTTTCTACTTTCTGTTTGTATCTTGCTTTATATTCACTCTAATAAACACTTATAATTGTCAATTTTTTACAATATATTTTGGGGAGAAGATGAGGGAGTTTTTCTGCAGGGTGTTGCAGAATCCCATTTGAACCAAACCTCTGTGCATTCAAGTGAAAAGGACAGATTTGTGGTATGGAAGACAGATTACTTGGGGTTTCATCCTGCCTAATATTTTCTTTTTCCATATTTTTAAGGCATTCTTTATTTGTGTACATGTGTGTGCTCACGTGCACATGCATGTATACCATGATGTGCTTTTGGAGGTCCGAGGACATTTTGTGGGAGTTGTTCCGGGGATTGAACTTAGGTCATCAGGCTTGGTGGCAAGGACCTTTATATGTTAAGCCATCTTGTTCATTCTGCTACTAACAAATCAGAGTAGAAACTTAAGGTCTATGTAATGACTTGGCACACTTTGAGATGATCAGGATCAAGATAATTAATATATCATCAACACAGTTTTTTTTTTGTGTGTGTATGTGTGTGTGTACTAAGAATATGAAGGTCCTTCCTTGAAGAATACAATCATATTTATTAAAATCACATTATTGACTTTATATCTCTAGAACTTAGTCCACCAGCCTAACCGAACCTGGGTCCTCTGGCCAGAACCTCCCTATTTCTTCATCCTTGGACCCTGGCACAACTGGCTACTCTGCTTCTCCCATTTCTGGATGTATAGCTAATAGAAATGAAGCAGGTCCTTGAAGAGGTAACTGCACTCCTGGAGTGCTACATCATCATTTACAGTAGTAAGTTACATAAAGAACCTGCAGAGTTGATGAATAAAGAAAGTGTGATGCACACTAGGAAGGAATTTTCCTCAGCCACAAAGAATGACGTCTTGGCATTTGAAACAAGATGTGGAGTGGCTGGAGATCCCAATGATCACGACATAAGCCAGATGCATACACAGACTTTATGATCTCACACGCAGACTCTTGAAGAACAGCCCCTGACATTCAGTTGACAGACTGTGGCTCCTCACTGTCATAAGTCTCCTCATCTGTAACCTAGAAGTCTGTGAGAGACCACATGGCTAAGGAATTCTCAGATTGTCATGTGGATTTCTGCCAGATCAGTGCTGGCCCTGCTGTCTAGAAGCCCAAGGTACTGCCTGGCTTCCTCTCTGACAGGATGCTCCTCCTCGCAGGCTCATGTGTGTATTTGAGAGAAGAGGTGTGAGGCACAAGGGAGTGACAGCAGAGAGGCGGAGCAGAATGCTTGTAGAACCCATGTGTTGGGTCTGGGTGAGCTGGCCACCACCTTCCCAGACCTAGCTTTCTCTTTGCCCTGAGGGATCATTCCAAGGTGCTCAAGAATGGAAAAGAGGGCCTGTTACCCAACATTCTTTAGGGTGGGCTTGGATTATCCACCTACTGACTGCTGTGTGTACTGGCCCTCTCTGGAAGCAGGTCATTTGGCTGTGTGTGGAACTAAATCTGGTTCCCATCTTTTGCTGCTCCATTTGACAACGAAGTACTCTGGAGAGACACTGCTGTCCTCTGTGCTGTCCTGGTCCTTTCCCTGCCCTGGTCTTGCAGGTCCCACTATGGAATCTGCATCAAAGTCCCTGGGCAGACTCAGTCTCTTAGAAGGTCCGGCTCATTTTGATTCTTCCATTGAAGGAAAGGCACAGGCCAATGGTGTGACTGGCCTCTTCTTGCTGTCGGGATGTTGGTAAGGCAGGGTGCAGTTCAGGTAAAGGAGGGTGTTTGAGCCCCTCTTGATGATCTGAGTTGCTCTGTCTGGGTGTGGCCGAGTGGAATGTGTGAAATGAGATTGCCAGAAGGGCCTTCAGATGTTGCTTTACCTCAGGTTATAGTGTGGACCCCACACGGAGGGATGTCAACTTGAGAAAGGTTGCGTGTGTTTTCACAGAACCTGAAAGCCAGGCACAGGCCTAAAGTAAGGACTATCGTTCTTTCCTTCAGATAGGGAGACAGCCCTAGAAACAACCTGTGCTCATAGTCATGAATGGGAGGGCAGCTGGGGCCTGGAAGGCTTGGGTAGAGCAAGAGCAGAGAGAGAGAAAGGCTCACCATTAATTCTTGTCTTTAATGTCTCCCAACCCAATGCTCCTGTGGAAGGTGGGAGAGCAAGCCTGGCCCAGGGCCTTAAGCCTTGTATGGGATTGCAGGAGCTTTGGCCAGCTAAATTCTGAGGCCCAGGGATGCCAGGTCTTGGGTTGAATGGCTTCAGATACGCTACTTTTATAGTATGTGACAGAGGAGGAAACTCAGGCCCAGCCAGGACAGGTGGCTGGAATCGGGTCAGTACATGTGAATGGCTTAATCAAAGCCTCCATGTGTGGCCTGGGGAGTATGCTTGGTATTTAGGGTGGAAGTGGCTTAGTTTGTTTTGATACTAAATGTTTATTTTTCTGCTCGTGGGAGACTATACTGCTAGAAATATCTAACTTATTGCTAAGGAGAAGTTTAAGAGGAAGAACTGAGTAAAAGGCCTTTTTTAAAAAATTAGTTAATTTACTATGTGTACCAATGTACTACGGCATGTATGGAGGTGTGGAACTCGCAGGAATTGACTGTCTTTTTACCACGTCGTGAGGTTGGTAGCTGGCACATTTACTCCTCTGCCCCCCCTCCGATACCAATAAGTAAATAATTTTTTTAAAAGGTCCGTCTGGATTCATGATAGAATTGACCCTGGCTGGTCCCTGAGTTCCCATGGTGACTTTTCTTAGGGTTGAGGTACAACCCAGACACTCTTGTTCCCTGCATCCTTATTGGAGTGGGCCTCCTCCCTGGGACAGGGCAGAATGGGAGGAGCCTGGGAAATGATGTCACATTCCAGAGATGGCTGTCCCCTGGGACTTCGCTCAGACTCCAGTGTAAGTAGAGCAGCATCTTCAGCCTAGAAACACGTGGGACCAGTCTCAACTGTCTCCTCTCCAGGCTGCTTCTAGCTCTGTGACTGAGAGGATGGAGCAGACTGTGCTCTGCCCCCTGCTGATCTGCAACAGATGGCGGCTGTGTGGCGCTTGCCATGTGATGGGCCAGGGCTCAGGGGGTCCTAGGGTGTCTCCGTCCACCCTCCCGAGCCTCCTTTCCAATTTGGGGGAAATACAGCCCACACCTTTGAGAATAGCTTTAGAATTGAGTTTAAATGTGTCAGTATATTTAAAGCCCTTGACAATACCTTGCACACACTCAGTTTATTTAAGGCTACTATTTTAATAGAACTTTTTTTTTTTTTTAGTGACTCCTTATAGAAGTTTGGAGTTCTGTGTGACACAGCACAGATGGTACACCTGAATCTGCAGAGCTTCTCTTTGACCTGCCACAAAGCAATCTGCCACCTGGTGGCAATTTGCCCAAATTGCAAGCTCAGTGTTTTTGTTTTGTTGTTTGTTTCAAGACAGGGTCTCACTATGTACACCAGGCTGGCCTCGAATTGAACTGACAGTGATCTGCCTGTCTCTGCCTCCCAAGCTGGAATTAACATCTAGCTAGTCCGTCTCCCTCCCGCAAATCTTGCCTTCTTTATGGTGATGATGATGATGATGATGATGATGATTGTTATGTGCTAGGACGAGGTAGTCTGACATAAGGAATCAACCAGAAAATTTAAAAATTACGTAGTTGTGGAGTAAAAGACAAGCTGAGTGTCTTTCCAGGCTACAGAACACCAGTCCTGGTGGGGCTTTAACGATTAACTATCCATATATTCAAAGTTATCACCTATTAGGCATGTTCTATAAGCCAGACAATTTGATTAGCACATTGAATCTGTTCTTTGTAAACCACTCCGCGTAGCATTAACTACTAGTGCTCTACTTCAAAAAGGGAAATTCGCCGGGCGGTGGTGGCGCCCACCTTTAATCCCAGCACTCAGGAGGCAGACGCAGGTGGATCTCTGTGAACTCGAGGCCAGTCTGGTCTAAGAGCAAGTTTCAGGACAACCAGGGCTACACAGAGAAACCCCGTGGAAACCAAAATAATAATAATAATAATAATAATAATAATAATAAATTGTGGCTTAGAGATAACAACTTCCCTGATGATGCCCAACTCGCAGGTGTGACACAGCAAGAACTTGGGCCAAATGTGACTTAACATTTTAGTAAATAAGTAACTAGGTAACCTTTCACCAAGTCCAGGCCAAAAATCTGTCCCACTCCTGGGCCCCGGAGGGTTCAATGGGTTATGTATGCTCTCTGCTGCAGGGGCTGGGTTTGTGCCCTAAGAGCCTTGTCTGTTACTGTTACTGAGCACAGTGGCATCCACATGATTCCTTGCATCCCGCCAAATTTCTGGGATGATTGACTTGCCTCTTTCCCTCCAAGTCACTGGGGAGGGTATATATTCACTCTCTTGAGCAGTTCTGAGGAAAGCAGGGGTCCGGCTTGTCCTTAGAGATGGAAAAACATCCCAGAGAGCAGGAAGGAAGGAGCAGGAGGCAGAACCAGCAAGTTCCTTTCAAGTCTTTTTGCCCCAGTGGTACTCGCCTGGTTGGCTATCATGAGTTGAAGACCCCAGGTCCCCTCATGGAGTGAGGACAGAGCTGTCTTGTCCCTGGCAAGGCTGTCCTCCGATGCCAGGGGAGGAAGTTTGTCTTGTACTGGAGAACAATAGCCCTCTTTCTGGAAAACGGGCCATGCTTGCCCACTTCTCACACTGGCTTTTTTGAAGGGATGGGTATGGGGTGAGAGGTGAGCTCTGGGATCTGGGTTGGGGTGGCATCGTGCAGGGAGATACCAGTTCCCCACACACGTGTTCCTCTGCCACTAGCCTTTTTCACAGTTCTAGATGATGTCGTGTGGTGAGGTAGGCTAAGAGACTTCATGTTATCAAATAATTGTTTAGGAATGGTGGATTATTCAGTCCCGTGCCCAAAGGGAAGTCTTCCTGGTGTTCTGGGTCCAGAGGGCTCTGAGGAGGAGTGGCGGGATGTCCTCATATGCTCACAGGCACGGGTCTGATCATGATAGTGTCAGGTTTCGAATTAGCGAGGAAGCTAGAGACTTGCTCTAAGTGTAATTGAATTCTAGAAGTCTAGAACTTTCACAAATCATGAGTTTCCAGCTTTCTCTTGGCCTGTCTTTGCTCCCCTTACAAGAAAGCCCCCACACCCCACATGGCCGCTCTGGGTGCTGCTGTGAATCTAAGCATTACATTTCCAGGAGGGTTGTTATGACCACATTACAGCTTCAGCTTCTCCCTTCAGGGAGCTGGAATGCCTCCCTCTGGCCCTTCACCCCACTTGAAGGCCCTGGCCATATTTCTCCTGCTGCTGGGACTTCATATTGTCACTTGCCCAGTGAGCTAGGGTTGTGTGAGTTTTCTGGTGTTGTTGTAATAAGCCATCACAGACTTGGTGGCTTTAGGCTGGTGTTGTCCGTTTAGTGGTAAAGTCTTTCCTTGCCTAGCATGCTTGAGGTCCTGGGCAGGTAGGAGGTGGGGAGTGGGGAGAGATGAGTAGCTTTTTAAACTTCCAGGCAGCAACCTGAGTGGCCTTGAGCAAATTTCTCCTCTCAGACTCAGTTTCTTCATTTGTTAAATGGTAGTGTTAAGACTCTTGTGTTGAGAGGAGGAGTAGGCAAATATTATGAAGACATAAAGGTTTATTGGGACAGTGTGGGAATTCCTGAGCAGCACAAAGGCTGGGGCTTGGGTGGTTTGGTGTTACACAGCTGTTTCAGGCAAGGCTCACTGAGGGTCTGTAGGAGGAGCTACATTGGTAGCGAGCAAGCCCTGTACTTTGAAGGCCATCATTTACCTCCTTCTCCAAAGTCTATGTTCTAGAACTCTGAAGGCATTGGGTAGTGACTTTGTGGAGCCGATGGCAAGGGTCCTGGGCCTCTAGCCTGTGCACCTCTTTGAACACACCATGCCATGGATATTCCCAGCATGCCATGGATATTCCCAGCATGCCATGGGTGTTCCTAGCATGGCCAATTTCTGCCACCCTTGTGACACCACTGGGTGGCACAATTCTCTTCAGCGCCTTGTCTGCACAGTCTCATTACAATCCCTAGGCAGTTCTAGAAATGGTGTTCTATATTGCAGGGTCACATGCAAGGCCATGTTCAAGCCAGCACCCTGCTGTGATATATCACCCTTATTGTGTGATAAGGGTGGGCCTTATATGGCACAGATAGGGTGTGGAATGGACAGCCAGACCAGGCAGGTCATACAGCTTGCTCTACTACACTTTGAGGAAGGAAAGGTGCCAAGGGACAGCCATCCTCCAATAAGTGACCCTAAGAGTACTAGGTATGGGATCATCATGCTTGGCTTTCAGCTTCTGTGGTGAAAGCTTCCCCTGTGAGCTCACTGGACTGACAAAGGTGACCTGATGCTATGTGGTGTTTGGCAGGGACATGCTAGTGACATGTCGATGGTGGGTTGGGTGTGATGGCGTTGTTGGTGGCCTGGCTGTTGTGGGCTGTGGTTTGTATGAACCATGCAGCCAGACATGATTATTTTGGTATTGGTGACGGCACTGTGGTACATGTAAATGTATCTTCTCACCGTCCTAGGGGCTAGGCAGCCATCAATTGGTTTCCCAGTCTCTCTCGTTGGCTGTAGGTGGCTTCATCTCCCTGTGAACTTCTCTTCACCTGGCCATCTTACTGTGTTCTTGAGTGGCTACCCGTCACACTGGCCAGTGTGGCCACCGGTGTGTGAACGTCTCCTGGGGAGATAACAAACACCTATTTACTCAAGATAGAGGACTGATTACAGACCATGGTGGACCAGTGGTTCTAACTGGGTTACTAATGAGCAGCTACACCACTGAAGAAAACATCTCGCTCTCCCATCAACTGCCCATAAATCCGTAGAGATGGGCAGGGCTTATGGGAATCTCCCCAATTCAAGATAAATGAGTGAGCCCAATTGTGTGCCAGGCTCCTATAAGTCATCGCAGCTGCTGACAGTTCAAAGAGGGCACCAGCGTGTCACAATCAGGGACAGCCTAACCTTAACATCCCCCCTTGAAGACCAATTTAGCTCTTTAATATGAGCTTGGAGTGGTGTAGGGCTGGCCTCGTGGGCTTTGCTTTCTGTAACTCTAACTGCTATGGTGGCGGTGTTGGGAAGGTGATCTTGTGGAGCAGTTAGCATGTTCAGTGTGGTGGCTTCCCATGACCACATTTAGCTGTAAGCATGATTGGTTCATGGGTGATGAAGTGGACAGCTGGTTTTGGTGCAGTGGTATTTTCTTCAAAAGATTCTATACTACCTACCATGTGCTGGCAAAGCCCACCCTTGGTGTTTCTGACTTATGCTTTCTTGGTGCTTGGGATGACGGCACTAGTTAACTGTGTGGCTCGGCCACACTTGCCATAGGCGAAAACACACCTTCGGCTCTTGCAGGCCAGAGGGCAGGGGTAGGACAAGGCACCATTTAGTCCATAAGGTTGCACACTAGCCTGGCCCTTGCCTAGTTACTTCCTGTTCCTTTTTGCTGGGCACTGTGGTAGCCTGGATACCTACCCTTCAGGCACAAAGGAGGTAGCACATTCAGTCTGCCAGCCTGTGCTCGATCATTTGCCCATTTTAACCCGGATAAGAACATAGGAGGCACTTGTTTGGTGTTGTCCTCTCAGGGGTGGCCTGAGTGTTCTTTTGAGAGAGGTCATGGTGATATAGGCATTAGGAAGTCTACAGGTAGTGCTTTGAGGTCGGGAGGATGATAGAGCCCTGTACCTGTCTTGTGGGGGACACTGTAGTAGAGCCCTTCAAAGTAAGGACACAGGACCTCTGCTTTCTTTTCACTGTGTATAGATCTGTTACCTGGGAAACAGGGCCAATGATACTGTGTACCCAGGGACCATGAAATGGAAGTGAACTGGGACAGGCCACACTTTTAGCTGGGGTCCTGGTCCACAGTAAGGGCCTCCAGAGAAAGGCTTGCTGTTTGTAGTCTCTTTCTTGGTTCTGATTCTGTGCCCACCACCTGGACAGAATTTTCACATTCCTAGTGTCAGAGTGGGGGAAATCAGTCTGACCCTCATTTATTCGGCATTCAGACCACATCTGCTAAGGAGCAGGCCCTATTGGGGGATCCAGGCTTTCAGGGATGAGTGCAGTGGGTTTCCTGTCCCCATGTGTGATCTAGCTGCTGGGCTGGACCTGAATTTTGTCCCTCCTGTTTTGGCCCCTCTGCTGACTGCAGATATTCCATTTGCAGCCAGGTCCCTTTGGGCCAGAGTGACTGGGATTCTCCAGGACCTGCTGGGGGAGTCATGGAGACCAGATGAAGCTGCTGGTTGGGAGTTGAATACTCAGTGGCTGGGCTCTGTCCCTTTCTAGGATTAAGCTGCCTTTCATCTGGGACAAGTCCCCGCTGTCAGAGAGCAGGGATGTTTGCTGTGGGTGCTGGGACAAGTCCCCGCTGTCAGAGAGCAGGGATGTTTGCTGTGGGTGCTGGGACAAGTCCCCGCTGTCAGAGAGCAGGGATATTTGCCGTGGGTGCTGGGACAAGTCCCCTCTGTCATCTCCAGTGGCTGCTGGCAGGTGCAGATGGTAGGAGTATTCTCAGCTCCACCCAGAGTCACTTCCCTGCCTTTGGTGGGTGTGTACCAGGCTCCTAAGGTGTGTGAAAGGGGTGTGTAGGGCGGGTCAGGACACAGCCCAGTGGTGAACTCTTACCTCTTTGGGTTTACTGCATAAGCCCTATCTAGGGTTAGGGGAATACTTTTCTGAGTTATGGGAGGAGTGAGGGAATCCAGGTGCTTGTCTCAGTCTGCAACATGGACTCTTGCAAACTTCCTCCCTTCCCTTCAAGGGGGCTCACTCACCTGGTTCCCTCAGAGGATACAGCATGGCTTGGCCAGTGGTGGCTTTATGAGCCCTCACCCATAAAGGCGGGGCTGAGGTGGCACAAGGACCCATGGCAGACAGCTTATGAGCTACCTCACTTTTACCCCTGAACTTACAGATAGGCCTCGGGCACTTACAGAGCTCTGATGTTGCTTATAGGTGGATTAGCTGGCACCTGAAAACACAAGTTCCAGGTCTGGAAGGCTCCTGAGTATGAATAACCTGTTGTGACAGCCACTTCCCTTCTTCTGGCCCCGGAGTACCCAGGGCTTTGATCTCAGGTGTGTGTGTAATCCAGGCTGGCCTCCAACTCACTATGTAGCTGAGGAAGACTTTGAACTCCTAACCTGCCTCTATCTTTCCAGTGCTGGGGTTTTAGACTTGTGCCACAATACCTCCTCCATATCACCCTCTCCCCCCAAAACCTTTCTCCCAGGCAACTCTGGAGGTGCACTGAGCTGTCTGTAAGGAAAGTAAATCGAGAGAGACAGAGATCAATATTCAATACAGTCTTTTCTATTTCTGCTTCTCCTCGCTGGCCTCCTTTTGGCATTGTTTCAACATAACCAAGCTGTCTGAGGCTAGCACTGCCCCCTGGTGGTTAGCTGTCAAGAGCCAAGATGCACAGACTTTGCAGCTACTGGTTCCCATTAACTTCCTTAAACAATTATGTTTCTTTTAGACCCCTTCTGCACCATGCTCTGACTGTATATATATATCTACATCTATATCTATACACATTTAGGTATATATGTAATGTATACATAAAATCAGTAGGGAGATGGTGAAGGCACCAGTCTAGGAGTAGAAAGCACTGAGCTATGTGTAGCTTCATCTCCATTTCCAGGTTGTCATGAGATGGGGCAGATTCCTCTTTCTCTCTGGGCCTCAGTTGGCCTGAATGAGGTGTTTTCCCAAAGGAAACAAAAATGTTTCCCAGTTGGATGGTTTTCTGTGGTGTGGGACTGTCCTCTACAGGCATTTAGCACGGAACAAGATTACATTCCCAGTGCTTACTGACCATGGCATTGCCTGTGGCTTTGCCCTGGGCTTCCTGAGACTTTGAATGATGTACATGCTGGTTGGGGAGAGCTGGGTACGTTGTTGGTGGCCGCTGTCTTGGGGATGAGATGCAGGCCACCAGTGACATGTCCCACCCAGAAGCCCCACTGTGCAGTAATGGAGGAGCCCGTGTTCAATCTCTGCCTCGCCCCTGGCTAGCTCTGGACTTCAGAGCTATGTGGCTCTCTGCTAGTAGTAGCCCAGGAACCTTTTCCCTTTGGCAGTACCTTCAGATTGGATGAGGCCAGGCAGGCCTCTGCATGAAGGCACACACGTGTGCACATACCCTTACGTTGCCCCACCTGCTTCCTTGGAGGCCTGCCCTGCCCCCTCAGCTCTTCCGTAATAGTGATAGAGTTTCCCTGGCTGGTAGAAAGAACATTTTTTGTTCAAAAAAGGGAGGAATGTAATTTTCATTTTGTAGATGCCAGCCCGAGACTTAGATAGGGGCCATGTCTTACGCAGAGCACTAAGACCAAGGCAGGAGTCAGTGTAAATGTGCCCTGCATCTTGTTGCAAAGGCAAGTTTGTGATTTGTTTTATCTTCAAATCATCAAGTATTTAGTATGTGCCCTGGACACCACACACACACACACACACACACATACCAATTTACAGATGTAGAAACTGTTCTTCAGAGAGAAATCCAGAAAAAGATATCCTGGTTGTCAGAGCTTCCTGTCTCCAGAGTCTGTACCCCACCTACCTTCCTAACCCCTTTCAAAGGAAAGCTGCCTGGGCCATTAGCTGCCCCTGTGTAGTAAGGAGGGGCCTAAGTAGTGCTGAGAGCCAGGAGTGGGAGGGGGCCCGCCTGGCTTCCAGCCCAGGAATGTGTTGGGAAATTCCTCTATCCTCCCACACTTGCGTGCTGGGCCGGAAGAGTTAAGTGGCTGCCTTGTGCCCATGGATCACAGAGGCCTCTTCACTCCTTTTACAGCCCGACTCTTCTCAGGAAACTGCTGGGCAGTGTCCCCTCCCCCACATCTGGACTTATTGCCTTCTTTGGTCCTCTTTCCCCATGAGAGCCACAGAGCCCTGTCCTCCTCCCCAAGCCTCCAGCTTCCCAGGAGGGGACCCTGAGAAGTAGACATTTTAAAGCTCTCTTCCCAAAACATGTGCGTGTTACCCAGCTGAACCAGCGTTAGGCTGATGCCTGCAGGTGACTTGTGTTTCTAACTGTGTTGAGGACCAGATTGCTGGCCAGGATCTCAGCCTGTTTATCTGTTTCCCCAGCCTGCAGCTTGGCAAGAGGGCCAGGTTGGTGAGTTTCCCTGACTTTGTCTTCGTCTCCGGTGATCAGAAACACCTCGGAGAAGATGAGGAGACACCCAGAATAGAAGCCAGGCTCTTGGACTCACTAGGGCTAAGCTAACTGAAAGGCTGTGTTGTGGAGATTGCTGGCCCACCAGAAAGAGCCTGCGTTTGCACACGCCCCACCACAGAGCCTCCCCTCCTCCCAGGCTGCCTGTGACCATCTTTGGGAAGTTCTGACCGTCATCCCAGCTTCTACCCATGGCTCTGGGCTCCGTTTTGTGGGCTTTCACAGATCAAGGCTCACCTTCCTGTTCTGTCGGTCACAGCCCTTTACTGACCTCCCCGTTCCTAGTTACCTCAGGAGCCCTGGGGACGGTCTGGCTGCAGTAGAGCGGCCTCAGTTTCTGTGTTGAAAAGTGGGAAGCTTGACAGACTGTCTGATCATGAACCATCCCTTAAGTTCCCAGGATTCAAGGAAGGAGATCATCCAGAAAGTTTTTGAATTATTTCATAGGGGCCATGGCTTTTGGGCAGTGTCAGCATTGGCCAGGAGCTTTATTCTCAGCCACTGTTTCAGAGAAAAGAGGTCGCTGAGAGCCATTGCTCCCAGCAGTACTGGGTTTTCAAGCATTACAAATATGAACTCCCCCTCCCCCCCCCGACACACACACACATCAGTCCCTCGGGTCTTCCTAGAGTTTCTATAGGAAACCAGGCCGGTTCCAGAGTCATCAAGGCCAATATCCTCTTACCCAGGTAGGTTACTTACTGCCTACTCAGTTCTCAGTGCAGCCCATGGAAAGGGGAGGAGGCAGGAGGGGTGGGAGGCGGGGCGGGGGCAGCTAGGCAACCCAGTCAGACAGATCCCTGACAAAGCCTTTCCGAATGGGTCTTCTCCATTCAGATAAAGTGGTTAGCGAATGGCTCTGTGACAGAGCCATTTGCTAACATGCCCGAGGCCCTGGCTTCCATCCCCAGTTCCTAGGAAAACAGACAGACAGACAAACAGCCCTTTGGGGATCATGAACTTGAACACGTATATCATTGACAAGTTCAACTATAAGCTTTGTTTGGGAGTGGAGTGCCTCTCCTGTCCTAAAGGTCAAGTTTTAGTGCCTCTCACAATCCCCAGTATCCCTGCACTGCCTCAGGTGCCATGGCAACATCGGTGTCTTCAGGAGGTTTTTATTGAGCATCTATTGTATACCAGAAACCAAGGGTCTACTGAAGACCAGGAGTTCTGGCAGCAGAGACAAGGAGACAGCAGAAGATGGTGGCAGTCTGTGGAGAGGCAGGGATGGAAGCACAGTGAGAGGAGGTGCTTCAGGAACACTTGCACCAGCTGACTCTTGAGACTGGTTGGCAAGAGAGAACGCTGAAGAAGCCTGGGGGAGTTTGAGAGAGGCTGGTGTGGTGAAGGACTAGAAAACTATGGAGGACAGAGAAGGCTGGAGTACAGCAGGCAACAGATCCTGGCTGTGCCTAGAATGGGGTGCCAGCACACTGTGACACTTGATAGAGAACCAGAAGGGAGCTTTTCTCAAGCCCTCCATGCAAGTTGGCCCAGCCAGATTGCTCCCGTGGCATGGCGGTGTTTCCTAACACCCTCTGCCTGGCAGGAGCCACTGCCCCCAACCGGAACAGCTGAAAGGAGATCTGGGTGAAAGGGTGCCCATCCCAGGCTCAGTGGAGGGGTGGGGACCTGGGATGAATTCCCAGCGTGATGTTAACAGTTAACTCCCAGGTTAATGGTTCCCGCTGCAGAGTTTGGGGGCAGCTGGGAAGCGGAACTCTCCGAGGAGGAGCCTTGTGAGTCTGCACACCAAAAGCTCTTGCCTCTCCCATTGCAGGAGCTACTGTGGCCAAGGCCTGGCCTCAGGCTAGAGGGTCCACATTCTTCTCCTCACCAAGATTCAGAGGGCCTCACTGAGCCCTCCTGACCTTGAATTGGGTACAAGACTTCAAGGCAGGCATCATCTGGTGTTTGATGGACAGAGTCGAGCCAAGCAGGGAAAAGCTGCCTGGGGTCTGGTCTGGCTTCACTGTGGCCCCCTTGAGACTGACAGGATTTTCTTCCTCCACAGTCTCCCCCATTCTCCATTTGTACAGCGAGAGGTTTGAACTAGGGTCTCTATGACCCTTCTGGCTTTGACAGCTGGTTCTTTCTGCTGTCCCATTTTGGAGCTCTTTGCCAGAGGAGTGGTTTGGCCGAGGGCAGGTACCGGAAGCATAATGATCCTCCGAAAGGGATGGGTACTTCTAACACTGGGCTGCATTAATAGAAGTTTGGGCAGAGACCTAGGCAGGAGGGGATTCTATAGCCAAGACAGATACATTGTCTCAGAGTATCTGTGGGCCGTAGCTGTAGAGACGTGCAACCCAGAGGACACAAGCTTGAGAGGGCATGAAAGCTGCCATCTGAAAATCTCTGGCATGGAAAGGGGTGAATGAAGATCTTGGGTAGAGATTCCAGTGTGGGCTTGAAGGGTCTTTTCCTAGAACTGGCTCTGGGTGGAGTGAGCTGCCTGCCTGGAGTGTTAGGGAGTTTCTCTCCAAGGAAGGTATGAGAAGGCGCATGGATGGACACCTGACAGCTGTTCTTTGTCCTCTGGGGCACTGGACTGGGTGACTTCTGCTGGTTCTGGATATGTGCCATTCTGTGAATTGACCTGTGGGCTCCAATGCCAGCCTGGCAAATAACATTGGGACAATCATGACTCAGTTTCCTCCTGTGAAAAGGAGACAGAATGCCTGTGTGACTTCTTGAGGGGCAGACAGTAGAGTCCTCATTGTGTTCAAGGGAAGTGATTGTCCGCATGCCACCATGCTGGCCCTTAGATGGTGTGCAGAAAGAGGGAAATCCATCTTTTCTGAGCTTAAGACATCTATCTGGTCTAGAGAGCCAAATTGTGGCTTTCAGAACTTTAGTTTTTGAGACCAGTGATGTAAAGGGTAAATACTAAAGCAGGGCTGTCCATAGTGGTGCATTGCCTTTAATACAGGGGCTTGGGAGACCAAGGCAGGAGGAACATGAGTTCAAGGTCATCTGGGATATGTAGTGAGTTCTAGGCCAACCTGGAACAACAGAACAACTTAAAGCAAGCCTGAGATACATAGTGAAATTCTATCTTAAAAAAAAAAAAAAAAAAGCAAGGGCTGGGGATGTGATTCAACGGTAGAGCACCTGCCTAGCATACCCAAGATCCTGGATTTGATAACCAGCATCATAATGAACAAACAAAGAAACCAAGCAGGGATAGCCAACCTAGGCATGCGTGGGTGGCTAAGGCATGCCGTCAGTTCATTGCTGTCCTCTCCTGCTGGCTCTATGGCCACATACTCTTCACCTGTGACAGCTACTACTTAGTGATAAGATTGACCTATGAGGTAGACTCTATTTGCCACTGCTGAATAAAGGAAAATAAGCATGAATGCCAATCTTGGTCAGCATTAAGCAAGCAACTCAGCCAGTGAATCAAGGGGAGCGTTCATGTGTTGGCAGGGAGTGAATGGGGTTTGGGGCAGATGTGAGCTGAATTAAGTTAGGCTGGGGTGCTCGGTCTCTTGGTGAAGGTGGTCATAGGACAAGCCTGAGAAGGGGAAGGAGGGAGGCTCAGGTTTATCGCTGCTGTTTTTGCAAAGACCATCACCACCAACCATGCTCGTGTACGTACGCCAGATTTCATTCTCCTAAGCACCAGGCTAATGATTGCTGTGGAGGTGGCAGTCTGTGAAAGCGAGATCCAAATGGCTCAGAAATGTGGGGGCTGGAAACAGCAGCGACACCAGCATAGTTGCTGAGGAAAGAAGTGAAGACGTGGGCTAAAGGGGCCTGCACGCCTGACAGATGCCTGCATTTTTAGAGAGTAGAATCACCCCCTCCCTCAGGTCAGGAGAGAGTTTGTGCCCAGAACAGAGCAGCTGGCATCCAGGCCGATGGGCTACCACAAGGTACCCTTTCAATCCCGTGAGAGGAAGGGGAGCTGATATGGGCAGGGACCGACAGGTTCTCATATATTTATAGCTGGGATTTGGGGTCACGTGGCCCTGGGTACGGGCATGGCTGAGTGCCTCATCTTGCAGCCTGTCCAGGATTGCTGGCCTCGGTGGCCTGCAGATTAGCAGGTGCCCTAATGTGAACCCACAGGGCAGAACTGGATTCCTCCTGAGTACTCCCAACCCCAGGAGGCCAAGAGACCCTCTGGGACAGAGGAGGGGAATATAGGGAAGGAAGGGAAAAGGGGCCTGCATGTAACAGCCAGCGATCCTGAGCCTACAGGGCAGAGTCCCTGGGGTGTGCACTGACACACCCAGGTTCTGAAGCCACACCTGGCTAAAAGAGAAACTGCTGGCTCCTTCAGGTCATCCTCATTTTAGTGCACACTTAGCCCTTTGTGACATACTCAGCACCCCAAGTTTGTTACTTTCCTGAGACATGCAGCCTCCAATGAGACTGTGCCTTGACCCACTAGCCCACTTGTCCTATTTGCTCATTTGAATCTCAGCTAAGGCTGTCAGGTTTTTCGTTTCTTCTTCCTTCCCCCACTTTCTCCTTCCTTCCTTCCCTCCCTCCCTCCTTCCTTTCCTTTCCTCCTACCTTGAGGCAGGAGCTGCACTATATAGCTCAGGCTAGCCACAGACTCATGGTCTTCCTTCCCCAGCCTTCTGAGTGTTGAGAGTACAGGTATACCTTCATGACCACCTTTGTGGAGTTTTTCATGAAGAAAGTGTCAGGTGAAAGGGTAGGGCATCCATGACTACAAGGGACTAGAGAAACCAAATGGACTGAAGTCATGAGCTTAGTGGATAACTCTTTTGGGTCTTGGGCTTCTTATCTGTGCAGTGGGGAGAAAAGAGGCCTCCCAGGAAAGTTTGGTATTTCTGAGAGAGAGAGAGAGAGAGAGGAGAGAGAGAGAGAGAGAGAGACTATCGTGTTATATAACTAGGACATGACCAAGGCCAGATTCATTGTACCATGCCCCCCTGTCCACCCGTCTCTGCTGCACACATGCATGCGGGGCAGCTTAACCTGGGCAAGGTGAGTGTGAAATCTCCTGGTGTGGCTGCCAAGGCTGATGGCTCTGCTTGCCTATGTCTAGGTACTTCTGCCTTAGCCAGTCCAAACTGGGGCTTCTCAGGGCAATCCCCAACCAGGTTGCTGCATGCCTAAATCAGGGAGCTCTTCTGATTTTTTCCTGCCCACAGCTAGGTCATGAGGAGGCCCCACCACATCTCTTTATTTTACTCTCCTCCCCCCCAGACCCCGCTGTCACATACTGGCCTATAGAAAAGCCACCTGATTGGGTCGTCTGTTGGTTTTGTTCCCATTCTGTGTGTCGGCCAGATTATAACCTTCCTGTCTCTGTCCTGCATACCCCCTCAGTAGACCCATGATATTAGGGCAGCAGCCAGCCTCGCCGTGACCTGAACAGCCCATCAGAATGTAGTCCTTAGTGCTTGACCCTCGTTCCCCAGGCCGCTGCTGTCCACTCCAGCAAGGTGAGTTCCTCTCAGTTCCTTCCCATGGGTCCTAACTGCTTGGTCTGGTGGCTTCCTGCTCAGACTGGATAGTCTACTATCCAGTTTCTCCTACTGCTCTTCTTTCATCTAACCTCAGATAGGTCTGGCATTGCTTAGCTTCGAAAGCATGGTTCTCACATAGAAGAGTTCGCATGCTCTCAGGCAGCCTTGGCCTCTAATGACAAGGAACCATTACACTGATATTCAGGATTGAGGCCATAGGAAAAGACATCTTCCCAAGGGCAGTGGGTGCCCTGAGTCCCAGGTGGGCTTTTTGTTTGGGGTTAGCTCCTCTCTGGTCTTCCATGTTTATGTACCAGAGATTAGGCCATCTGCTGTCATCTAAGGGACCCACTAGTTCTAAAGGTAGCATAGGAAAGAGGCAAAGAGCTGGGTTATCTTGGGCCTCTAGACCCCTAGTTTCTTCATCTGTGAAGAGGGATGAGATAGTTGTGTTTCTTTTTCAAGGTGCTGGGACAACCAAATGAGACAACATCCTGATACTTAGTAAGCACAAGAAGATCGTACCCCTTTCTGATCTGGTGATGGACCAGGCAGTCCAAATGTCTCCTTTGTCTTCATTAGCCTGGCTTTTTTTGCTCTCCTCCTCTATCTTGTGGTACTGGATGCTCATAACTGCCTGTCAAGCCATTTTTCTGACTCCTGGGACTCCAGTCTCCTATGCAAAGGCAAGAACCTTTTTGTCTTTTGAAGGTGCCACATGACTATTCCAGGTATGTCTAGGGGCCAGAGCTGTGGCTCTCTGGGGTCCAGCCCTGGATGGCACACTGGGGCCAAAGAACAGAATGACTTGCTCATTTTTCCCCACATCAGTATGGTTAGCTGCCCGAGGCTTACACCATGCTGGGTCAGAGCAAAGGCAACCCGAAGGTGTAAGCCCTAGGAGGATGCCTGAGGCCGGAGCTGCTGTGCAGAGGCTGGTGTCTGCACACTTGCTGTCCCACACCTGCTTACACCTTACAACAGGGCTCCTGTTGGTCCCTGCCGTGTGCATGCCGCCGACCATCTGAAGAACCAAAGGCTGAGGGTTTGGCAGGAGTGGTAGCAGCAAAGGTAGGCCGTAAGAACGGAGACCATCAGACAGCAGCAAACAATGGTGAATGAGTGAATATCTCTTTCTCATAGAAGCAAAAGTCTCTCCTATGCCTGAGAGCAGAGCGCTAAGTCACTTGGCTGACCGATTTTATTAGGTGTCCAGGGTTACTAGTAGACAAAACTGCATTAAAGGCAAACCGGTAGGTTAAGGTCATTGATCCCCACAGCTCTTCTTACATACATGTTAACATACATGTTAAGGAGCTAGGCTTGGGGACCAGGTGGCAGGTTGGTGCAGTAGGTAAAGGCTCTTGCCTCCAAGCCTGACAACCTGAGTACACTTTCTGGAAGCCACATGGGGATAGAAGAGAACCAACTCCTGCAAGTTGACACACGTAATAAATTACAAATAAATGTAGGGAAAGAAATAGATTTCAAAAAGCCAGGCTTCCTGGCCTGGGCACCAGTGGTGGGCATGGAAGGAAAAGCCATAGGGGCAAGTGCCCATATTGAATTTCTTTCCCACCCTTATTACAATATATTTAGCTGTCAGGTCTGTTTTGGTTCTAAGTGGCGGGGCTGATTCATAGCCACCTCCTTCCAGAAGAAACCGGCTGCTTCCTATAATTGAAGATGTGGATCCGTTGGATGCAGGGACACCATCTCCCAACCCTTCCTTCTTTTATGACACCTTTGTTTTCCCTCTGACTCCCCCAGTCAAAGGAGAAATGGCGAAACGTTCTTTCTTTTTTTAAACTCCTGGTAATAGGGGATTGAACCTAGGGCCTTACACATGCTAATCCCCTGCTCTATCATAGCTTTCAATTTTTATGTTGAAACAGGGTTTCACTTTTTAACATGCAACTTAGCCCAGGCTAGACCTGAACTCCGAAGCCCAGGCAGATCTTGAACTTGCCCTTTTCCCGTTACTGGCCTTTCCTAATGGTGAGAGCCCCCCACAGGGTTTCTTTTGGGTCAGCTCAGTGGTGGTGGGAAGAATACTTCTTTTCCAATAACATCAGCCTTCTTTCCTGGGCTAACTCTCATTGTCTAATAGGACATATGGTAAGCCCTGAGCCCACCGTGGTAGCCGAGAAAGATGGCTGTTTGCTCAGGACTGGGTTCTGAGCCCACCACTAGGCTAAGAAGAATGTGTCTATGGCTCAGCTTCTCTTGACACAGCAGTCTTCAGATAGGAGGGTTGTCTCTCAGAGGGCTGATGAAGAGATGAAGACCCCAATGCCCGTAGAGACTCCCCAGCTTTAAACTTCGCAGTCATCTTCCCCATTAGGACTTGAGAGCGTCTACTAACAAATTACTTGGGACACACTCTGCTAGTGTCCACAGCCATGAGGAGTCTTGCTGATGCAGAATGCTGGGAACATCTGCTGCTGTGGCTTGATAGCCGGGAAGGGGAGGTGTCTGTGTTGAGCAGTCAGGATGGAGAGGATGGATGCCGCTGTGAGAGTATTCTACATGCAGGGCACTGTGATTTGCCATGGACTCTGTATGTAGGAATATGGACAGGGCTAATGACCATCTCCTTGTCATAACTAGATATTCTGAGTTTGGGGAAAAATATTCTCTCTATGGAGTTGGGTTTAATCATCTTCCATTTGTGCTTGGTTGATAATAGCAACCAGTGGAAAATTCAAAGCTGTGCTCTGTCTGAGCAGCAAAGAGGCCTGCTGTTGATTAGTGATGTCTGCAAGGGCAAAGGCACTAAACGTGGTGGGTATGCTCATTGTGTAGGAGCCATTTCTGTGCTTGCCTCCAGAGCTTTCACTTTAGACAGAAATCAACAGAGCAAAATTAAGAATTGCCTCAGGGCTCAAAAAGGAGACAAATGTAGGATAGAGGCTTTCTTGGTAGGTGACTTGAGAATTCCAAGTTATACCAACTGGGTGTGTGTCCTTATGGAAGGCATGTTCCTCGATAAGTTCCTTTTCCTCGAACGGAGCAAAGCATTCCTTCTTGTGAACTAAGCAGGGTCGTTAAGGAGGATGAAATGAACTCATAAATGGGAAGTCATTTCGTCCTACTTAAAATAGCAGCCAGCAGTTTTATGTGTTAGCCACTGTTCTAAGCGTTTTGTTTATATCCTCGTTAATCCTCAAAATAACCCTATGAAGTATTTACTATTGTTCTCTTTGGTTTGTAGAAAATGGCACCTGGGCATAAATGCCAAGTCACATGCCCCAGATCAGACAGTTTATAGAGCAAGGTCTGGGCCCAGGTGGCCTGGCTGTGGAGTTTATGTCCTGGACTCCTTCGTCATGTCGCTTTTCATGATGGAACCATGCTCCTAGAAGGGCCATGCTCTTTCTTGCTCAGGAAATGGCATTATGAATTCAATCATTCATTGACACCCATGAAATTGAAAATGGGTTTGCTTTTATCGGTGCCTACCTTGCAGGGCTTTAATGACACCGTTCCCAGACTTCATGGATAGTAAGAGAGGGGACACAGAACAAATTTAAGGATATGTCTGATCACCAGTCACCTACTGGCTCTATGCCTTCCTAGCTGGGTGACCTTGTGCATGTTACTTAACGTGTGGAAGCATTAGTCTACTGTCTGAGCGTGAATGGCAATCATATGTACTATCCATGGACCAGGGCCTTGCAGCAACATCGTGAGCAGATTTCTCCTTTGGTGGGGATGGGAGGAAACTACCATTCTCCCAGCCACAGATCATGGGATAGCTGACCCCTTGGGGTGGGTGGATTCCTTGGAGCGTGCTTTTGCCTAAGGGCCTAATCCCTTTATCTGCGGTCTGGTCAGACTGCCCTGCCTGCCGTCAGCATCTGCTACCTGGATCCTGTCTTATGTCTACAACCCCAAACCAGCCCAACCCAGAATGAGCTGGTGGACAGCTTGCACTTGTTTCCTGGAGGCCTCTCGTGCTTAAAAGATTGTGTGGTGAGGGGCATATTGAAAGGGCCTGCTCCTGGCTCTGGTGTGAGGAGCTCGCAAAGTGCTTGTGGTTGAGCAGAGACAGATGATAGCACATCATGGGTCCTTCTCCCACAGCTCACAGGGAGTGCATTCTTTCTGTTGGAGATCACAAGGAGTCCGACTGTGTATCAGGGTCTGGAGTTGTGGTGTGTGTGTGTGTGTGTGTGTGTGTGTGTGTGTGTGTGTGTGTGTGTGCGTATTCACACACTTATGGTAATGGCTACTTCACTGCTTGGGGGCTTGGATAAAGTACAGATTCTTGGACCTCCTTGAGATGAATTCGGCACCTCTGGGGTCCATGGAATCCCTGATTCTGGCTCTTTGTTCCCCAGGAAAACTCTGCAGTGAGTGGCTAGGGACCAAACTTGGAGGAATACTGACAGAGTCAAACCTTGTCAAGCAAGCCTGCTGAGGCAGGGGGATAGTAAGTTCAAAGCCTGCCTGGCCTGTGGAGCAACTTCAAGTCCAGCTTGGGAAATTTAGTGAGACCTTTTCTCAAAATGAAAAGTACTAAAAGGGTTGGGGGATCTAGCTGAGTGGTAGTGTGCTTGCCTAACAGGGTTGGGTCCTGAACTCAAACCCCAGTACCACAGACACACACACACACACACACACGGACCAGGTGTGGTGATTTCCCCCACTCTGTGTAATCCTAGCACTCAGGAAGCAGAATGGGAGGATTGCAGTTTCAAGGCCAGCCTAGCCCCAAGAGCGAAGGACACAGTGTCCAGCAGTACCCGCCTGCCTTCTTGTAATGGTTTATAGATTAAGATATTGAGGGCCATGTCCCAGGGCTGTGTGCCTTTTCCTGTGTGTATGTGAAAGGGCTTTGCTCACTAAGTAAATACAGGACTAATGAGCTTTCCCTCAGCCCAGGGTACATATTATAAATCCCTGCCTTGAGTCCAAAGCTTCCTCATGGGAAAATAGTGCTGAAGCCACTGGAGGGGGTACCAACAGGGCACAGGTGGCCCTTAAGGCAAGTCAAAGAGAGAGGACAATGAGGAAGTGCTGAGAGCAATCACCTGCCAGGACGGGGTGGGAGGGAAGACTGAGCCTGCTGATATTTGGAGTCAAGGGTGGGGATGCTGTAAAATAGGAATGGCAAGTAGACTTTGTGTCAGAAGCTCCCACAGGAGATCTATGATCCTTTGGGAGCAGAGTGGAGGATGAGAGATTAGAGTCTCTATCTTCCCTCTGCATAGCATCCTCTCAGAGGCCAAAGGGGCCAAGTAACAGCAAGGACCTTTTCCCGGAGCCAGGTTATTCCACGTTGGGGCCTGGCCCAGGCAAGGTGGCAAAGAGAGAGCCGGAGCCTCGGTTTTGTTTAAGGAGTGGTATTCTATTTATATCTATGAATGACAGGATCTCATGTAGCCCAGGCTGACCTTGAACTCTGTGTAATTGAGGATGATCTGAAATTCTGGTCCTTCCTCCTCTACCTCCCAAGTTCTAGATTACTGATGGACATCACCACACCATTTTATATGGTGCTTAGGATGAAACTCAAGGCTTCAAGCGAGCTGGGCAAGCACTCTATTAACTGAGCTATGTTCCTAGCCGCTGGAATGGGTTTTATGTAGATGCTAATGCTTGAGGGCTCCGAACCTGATTGACGACGACGATGGCTGTCTGTTGTTCCCGTTGAGTTTTGGCATCTGTAAGGTGAGCTAATGCTAGCTTCCACCTCGTGAGACTGATAAACAGCGTGAGCCAGAGCGGATGCAGAAGCGCTTCTCTGCATAGTTGTACTTTCTCATTAGATTGGCCTGTGGTGCTCTAGTCACAGTTGGCATGCCGTCACCCTCTGGATAAATCACAGCAAAAAGGAAACAGTCAGCTTGATTTTAACATTCTCCCTCGGGAGAAAAAAAAAAGGTGCCGGTCCTCCACTGATGTCCTGCCTCCACCCTTAAGACCCCACAGCAGAAGTCTTCCTCTTCTTGAACTGTGCTGATGACGCGACAGGCCAGACATCCTCAGTCGCCCTCTCCAGCTCATCTTGCCATGATCCTCTATGTCTGCCCTTGGTGGGGTCTTCAGTCCCTCTGATTTCTGGGGTGGCTGCTACTGTTCTTTCCTCCTGGCCTTCCTGGGAACAGGCGAGGGTGCCATGCCCTGCGTAGGCTGGAGTGTTGCCGCCCACCAGGAGGAGTCCCTGACTCAGAGGAGAAGTGTCCTGCCAGCAGGGAAAAGTAGTTAGATCATCAAGTCCCAGGGGAAAACCAGAAGGACGTTGGCTCATTAGAGCAGCCTCCGTCTCCTGAAAGACCCAGCGTGTTGCTTAAAGTTGTGCCCAGCACCACCCTGCTTAGCAATCAGGCCACAAGTATTTGTAGGAAGGCAAGGCACACCCCAGCTTCCCTACATGTCCCACACAGCAGCCTTGTCTTCCTGAATCTAGTGAGCCATTTTGTTGGGACCATCACAGAGACCCTAAGTTGCTGTCCCCAAAGTGATTTTCCTTCAGAGCCCAGAGACTCTCATTTTTAGATACAGCCTCTACTTTCAGGGGCAGTGAGCCAGTCACTGCAGGCCTGGGATAGCAGCTAAGCAGGGAACTCTGGCATTTCCTGAAGACAGGAACCTCATTTCAGAGACGCATGTTCATTGGAAAACTGGCAGCTAGAAGCTCTAGCAGAGTGGAAGTAGCCCCTCTAAAGACCGGTGCCTGGAGGGCAGCCCAGGGCAAAGAGAGGTTGGCACGGTGGTGATTCCAGGGGCTAGCAGACTTCTTTACAACCCTGTAGGCTAACATCTGTCAGCAGCCTGGTTTTATAAAGAAAGTTTTTTTAAAAATTTTATTTATTCATGTATCTTATGTACATGAGTGCTCTGTTTTCATGCAGCCCAGAAGAGGGCATCAGATGTTATTATAGATGGTCACGAGCCACCATGTGGGTGCTGGGAATTGAACTCAGAACCTCTGAAAGAGCAGCCAGTGCTCTTAACTGCTGAGCCGCCTCTCCGGACCCGTAAATAAAGTTGTATTCTAACCTGCCACACACGTTTCTTTATGTGGAGTCTGGGACAGCTTCTACTGCACAATGTGGAGTAGTTGTGAAGAGACCTTCTGGCTTAAAAGTCTAAACAGAAAAACATGCCCGCACCTTTTGATACAAGCTATGGAAGGATGGCTAAGAGTCGACTTTGGGTAAAGAAGGCGGAGAGAAGACCCTTGGAGCCTTCCCAGTATGACATGGGAAGCTTGTCTGCTTCCGTAGGATTAGCAAACGTTAAGTCAGAAGGATAATAGGTAGGGCCTAGTTTGACTCTTGCATATTCATGTGGAGAAACTGAGGCCCATGGAGGCAACAGGATTTGCCTGGATTAGGTCCAGCAGAGCTAAGGCTCGGAGAACCCATTTCAGAGCAGTTTGTTCTGAATGGCTGTTTTATTGTACACATGCATGGATGCACAGGCAAGAGCGAGACGGGGGGGGGGGGAGAGAGAGAGAGAGCATGAGAATTTTAATCTGCAGTAAAATGGTAGAGATATGCTTGCCTCTAAAGGGCAGTTGCCTCTTTTGTTTCTTCTGTAGTTATTGCCTTTGCGCTAGCAGAGTGGGCATGGATTCCCACTTTGCCCTATATAAGGAGGCTGTTGTCCTGGCCAGGGCTGCCCCATGGCAACATGGCTAAAACGGTCACAGGCAGTTCTGCTGGAGGCCAACTCCTGCATAGCAGCTGCCCCCTCGGCCGCTGGTGGCACACTGTCTGCCCAGCACCTGCCCTCCCTGCTGTCACCATATCGGAATGCAAGCCCTATCCATTAGGCCTGCTTTCTTGGAGTGTGTCCATCGTGGGGCCAAGTGCCCCAAGGATGTATGACCCCTGTGTTACCTTGTCTTGTGTCCAGGGCCATGGGGACACATGAAGTAGCATAATGCAGCTCAAAGGAATGCCAGATACTCCATCAAAGACTTTCTCAGCCAGGCACAGTGGCACAGGTCTTCAATTCTAGCCATTCCAAGAGACTGAGGCAGGAGGACCACAAGGTCAAGACCAACCTGGACTACCTTGTGAAAAAACTCCTAAATAGTTGTTTCAAACCAAAAAGTACAAAGAGGGCTGAGGCTATGAATTAGTTGTAGAGCATTTGATTAGAATGCATGATGCGCTAGGTTCAATCCCGATTACAAACAAAACAAAACAGAACACATCCACAACCAGGCCTCAGTTACTTCCTACCTTCTGAGTTAGACCTGTTGAGGCAAAGGTTTCCTCTCACTCGCTATTCTGTAATTCTGCCTCCTGGGCGTCCCTGGGAACAACTCTCAAACAAGAAAGGTTTTGTTTTATTGGAGAGGTTAAATGTCATGGCGTAGGGTGTTAGATTTCTGGTTTCCTCGCTCAGTTCAACCATTCAACCACCTTCCTAGCTGGGCATTTCCAAAGGGAGTTAGTGGACCTCCCTGGAACTCAGGTGCCCTCACCGGTACCACAGACATAAACGGCTCCTCCCATCAGCACCTGCAACTGTCATGGTTCAAGCATTAGGTAGAGGCTGAACTACTGGGACTCTGCAAGTATCTTTCCAGACCCCCAGGCTCTCAAGCAACCTTAGCTGGGCAGCTTCCCAGGCTGATGACACTTCAGAGCTCTGGAAACCTGACCTGGAGATTAGAGGCCTGGAATGAAAAAAAAAAAAAACAAACCCAAGGAGCAGGGAACAGTAGGAAATTCCCACGGCTCTACATGCAAATGTGAGTCCAAGAGTGGGTACCAAAGCCCTGCCAGTTTCTCTGAGTACTGTGTTCAGGAGGCAGTGGCATCCGAACAGGATGAGGTTGTAAGCCTGGAGTGCTGTCCCTTTGGTCCCATCTTTCTGTATTTTTCTGCATGATCCCCCTTCCTTCTCTTTTTAGGATTAGTATGTGTGTTGAAAGAAGAACAATGTAGTGACTAAGAACCTGTGTTTGAAGGCAGACGGGGGAAACTCAGTTTCCTCCTATACACAACGGTCATGATGCCCGCTAAGGGATTAAGTGACATCATGCGTGGAAGGACTTAGCTCGCTTTCCCACACACAGTCAGCCCACGCAGGGCTTCCATTCCAGTGGGCTTGGAAAAATAATAACTGGACACAGCGGTGTGTCTCTGGAAGAGAGGAAGCCTCAGTCAGGGTCACAGAGCGTGACAGAGCGGGGACAAGTGGCCGCTGCAGAGCCAACTGTCAGGGAAGGCTCCTTGAAAAGGGTGTTGTTTGATGTGGCCATCAAGGAGGAGCCAGCCACATACCAGTGGCTTCTGCAAAGGCTGTGGGACAATGGCCAGCTGTTGAGTTCTATTGGAAAGAGTTGGCACTGTTAACAGTGGCCTTGTGAGCCTTAGATGCTTGGGCTCCTAAGCACAGTGAGGGTCTTCAGACAGTTCTGAGCTGCAAGTGAAGGGCTGTCATCTGATATGCATAATTTAGAGAGGACTTTGGCAGCTGTGGGGAGAGAGCATGTTGGGTGGGAGGATGGTGGACACATGGGAGACAAGGTAAGAGCCTTTCCCCAATTCTGTAGGAGGCGAAGGTGGCATCAGACCAGTGTGGTGATGGCAGCAATGGAGAGCACAAGATGGCTGGTGTCCTTGTCCTAGAAAGAGGCATCATGGGGGCAGGATGCAAAGGCCTCTTTCCTTCTCTGCAGGTGTAGGCAAGGTCATGGCTGCTGCATCAAAGGATGCAAGCTGTTCTTTTAAAAAATACCTTATGA